>CAMZMU010000078.1:8848569-9068473 GCA_947311845.1 Poa pratensis
CAGTTGCTTCACCACTAAGTGAAAAAAAGAAACTACTACAGTAGATAGATTTCTGGAAAGAAGTCTACATACCCCTCACAACTTTCACGTTTTGGACGCTCCACCCCTCAACTCTAAACTAGCACACTTGACCCCCTTAACTTCTGAAAACCAGATAAATGTCCCCCTGACCACTGCTAAGCTGTTTTGGAGAGTGGTTTTGCTGACGTGGAGGTTGTTTTGCTGTTGACGTCTCCATGGCTGCACGCTCGGCCGCGCGAGCGCGCCCGCCGCCTGGCACCATCGTGCGGCTGGTGTCCGACCAAGTCTCCCTGAAGCTACTGCCCGTCAAATCGGCCGCCGCCGGTGGTGCGGCAGCTGGAGCGCGAGGGGAGCCCCTTCTCCCGCTCGACGGCGCAACCGCATCGCCATCGTCCGTTCGCATGCGAACTGCTGCCTTGCCCGTGCTCGCCGGTGCACTCCGTGGCCCGCCCCGACGCCCCGTCTCTGCTTGGAAGAGCTCCATGCGCCCTTCCGTGCTCGCGGCCTCGCCGTGCGGCCTGGCCGGCCCGTCCCCAATTGTCATTTGCCGGTGCATCCCGCTGCCTGCGTCCCCGCCCAGCGCGGCATCCGCCTCTCCTTGTGTCAAAGCTCCATCCACTGGAGTTTACAACGTCTCAATCGATACTGACATGCAAAGCTAGCATCAGCTATTACACCAAACTGACAAGCTAGCTGCTGCACCCATCAAGGCGCCTGCTTGCTTGTACGTGCGTGTGTTGCCAGAGTTAAACCGAGCTAGCTTCCCTACGTGCACGTATCGCCGGAATACGTGGAGTCGGGACCTACGCCAACAGTACTGGCTGCACGCCATGGAGCGACATGAACGATCTCCCTGCTACGGTTCACCGGACCGGGTGCACGGCCTCCATGCCCGAGGTGTCGATAACTCGGGTAGCTCTCGGTGGAGAAAAAGACGTAAGGAAATAGCCCAACGATCGGTCAACTGAAGACTAGCTAGCTGACAGCTTAACGATGGGAGGTTGCAAAACCGCTCTTAAAACAACTTAAGAAGGGTCAGGGGGCCATTTATCCGGTTTTGAGGAGTTGAGGGGGTTAAGTGTGCTAGTTTAGAGTTGAGGGGGTGGAGCGTCCAAACTGTGATAGTTGTGGGGGTTATATGGACTTCTTTCTAGATTTCTGTTTTGGAATTGTCTTGTCACGTTTGCTATACAAAGAACTGCAGCTGGCGGCCATGAACGGCAACCCATATCCCACGCATATATTACACGCAAGATCGAGAAGAGAAGCAAAGCGCAGAGAGTCTTCTTCTTCTCGTTGGTCTTGGTGCCGTGCCGTCGCACTGCAACTGCATCGATCGATCGGTAAGCCCATTTATTTCATATATACATATATATCAATTTCAACCAGCACTGCAAGTTACAACCAGGCTAGCAAGAAGGTCAACCAGCATATGTAATGCTTTTGTTTTCAGTTGCATGCACTGCATGTCTGCATGTTCAACCTGAATTAGCAGGAGCAAATCGTTGATTCATGTATGAATATGTCTGCCTGTAGCCTTCGTTTCATTTCATCTTCCTCTGCAGGACAGCATCCCCAATAGCTGATACCTACGTACTGCTAAGCGCTAGCTACTATGCATGAGCAGCATGACCGGACAGACGCTGCGGCCAGCAGCAACCACCTCCAAGGAAGAACAACTGACCTATCTCACTCCCAGCAAGACCATAGTCCCGATGATGCCGCTGCCCCTGCTGGAGAGCTCATCGCCCTGCCCAACGGCGACCTCTACTCCGGCACGCTGTCATGCGGAGCGCCGGAGGGCACGGGGCGGTACGTCTGGGCCTGCAGCGGCTGCGTGTACAGCGGCGGGTGGAGGCGCGGGATGAGGCATGGCCACGGGAGGACGAGGTGGCCATCGGGAGCCGTCTACGAAGGTGAGTACTCCGCCGGCTTCATGGACGGCCAAGGAACACGCACCGACGCCAACTCCTCCTCGTCTTACTACAAGGGTCAGTGGCTGCTGGACCGCAAGCACGGCCTCGGGTTCCAGGCGCACGCCAATGGGGACGTTTACCAGGGCTCCTGGGTCCAGGGGCGGATGGAAGGCCATGGCAGGTACACGTGGGCGAACGGCAACAGCTACGTCGGCGCCATGAGGAATGGCCTCATGTCCGGCAAAGGGGTCCTCACGTGGAGGAGCAGCGCCGGCGGCGGCGGCGGGGACTCGTTCCAGGGGAACTGGCTCGACGGCGTGGCGCACGGCTACGGGCTGTACACGTGGGAGGGCGGCGGGTCCTACCTCGGGACATGGTCTAGGGGGCTCAAGGACGGGAAAGGCACCTTCTGCCACGGCACGGTTCCGGCGGCCCACGTCGACGACCTGAGGAAGAGGGGCGTGCTGCCAGACATCTCCTTGCCGGATCCAAAGGCCCCGGAGGCGAGTTTGTCCAGGAGGAACTCGGGCCTCGGGCAGCCTCCCATGAAAAAGAAGCCGTCCCTGCAGAGACGCCGGAGTATCGGAGTGGCCATCAGGAAGGTCACCCGAGATCCTGAAAAGGCGCCGAAATGCCAAGATTGCAGCTCCCAGATACTCGAAAGGGAGTACGCGCAGGGCGTTCTGATCAGCGAGATCGTGCTGGATAAGTGGAGCCTCCCGGAATCCTCCTCCAGGAAACTGAAACTTGGCCTGAACAGGGCCAGGAAAAGGCCCGGAGAGACGATAATCAAAGGCCACCGGAGCTACGATCTGATGCTCTGTCTGCAGCTTGGAATCAGGTAGTTAGTTAACGCATATAACTACAAGCCATTCCATTCTCAATCAGGGACGTTGGCATGTGAGCTAATTTATTTCCTAGTGATCAGTACAAGGTTGAATGTCGTGGCTGCACTACGCAGGTACACGGTCGGCAAGATTACGCCGATCCAGGCTCGTGAAATGCGAGATTCTGATTATGGCCCCAGAGCAAGTTTCTGGATGAACTTCCCCAAAAACGGATCGAAGCTCACTCCTTCACATCGTGCTCTAGATTTTAAGTGGAAGGACTACTGCCCAATGGTCTTCAGGTTTGTGCCTCACTTTTCATTCAACAGGAGAATATATAGTGCAGTCTATTTCAATCTTGTTTTGATTGCTTATAAAGTCGCATGACTTGTGAATTTACTTGTTTCAGTAGCTAGCTAGTGAGACACCCTAGCAGCATTTGTTTTCTTCTTCGGGACATAACATGGCGTACAAATTTATTGGTAGTGTTTGATTACAGAAATTTGAGGGAGATGTTCAAGATTGATACAGCAGACTACATGATTTCCATTAGTGGAAGTGATGCACTTTGGGAGCTATCTTCTCCTGGAAAGAGTGGGAGTATCTTTTCTTGTCGCAGGACGACCGGTTTATGATCAAGACCCTTCGGAAATCAGAAGTGCAGGTTCTCATCGTCTACCAAATTCCAGCTCTTGGTATAGGAAGTTTTCAATGATCTGGAGCTTACTTCTCTCACCCAAAACACATGATCGAAAATGGATATGTTATATGGTCCAGAGCTTTTAGCTTATCCGAATTAGTCTCCTTGTTCACTTGATGAATCATATTAGCATTTGAATCAAACTTGTCCTTCTTGCTCACTTAATTTCTTACAGCTGCAATATTGATGTTTACTTGACATCATGCAGGTTCTTCTGCGTATGCTTCCATACTATTATCGTCATGTCCAAAACTATGAGAACACACTCGTAACTAAATTCTTTGGCCTCCACAGGGTGATACCTTCCAGTGGTCAAAAGGTAGCTAGTGACATTATCTACTGTTGTTATGGCTCCCTACTGTCTTATTTCAAAAGTAAAAAGGTCCTAAAATTTATAATAAAAGTTATGATTTTGACTAGTACTACGTAATAAACTGTTTTATTTCATCATGTCAAAATAATACTACTGAATTTTTTCAACGAAAATTGTTCAATAATATAATTACTTTTTCAATGACATATATATCACCGTTGCCTACTGTCAAAAGCTTCTTATAGTATTTTTTAAACAGGTTAGTACTTTTCGTTCAATCCTAAAATGACACTACCTCCGCTCTGTTCCTAAATATAACATGTTTTGGTAGTCCATGTTAGCCTACACTATCGTCTTCTATTTTGAACAGAGGTAATATTAGATAATGGTAGAAACTGACCCATGGATTTTTTTTTCTATATGCAGTTTCGATTTGTAGTGATGGGCAACATGTTCTGCACAGAACTAAGAATCCATCGAAGATTTGACTTGAAAGGTTCATCTTTGGGCCGTTCTACCGAGAAAATTAAAATCGACGAAAACACGACACTAAAAGACATGGATCTGAACTATTCATTTTATCTTGAGCCTTCTTGGCGGGATGCTTTGCTTGAGTAAGCATGTTCCCTTTGGAAAAAAACAACTTATATATTCTCATGACTAGTTTCGATTCTAACAACCATGTTTTGTTATTATTCCGTGTAGGCAGATTGAAATTGACAGCGAATTTCTAAGGAACCACGGTATAATGGATTACAGCTTGCTTCTTGGTTTCCATTACCGGGCTCGTCGAAACCTACAAACAGGATCAACATATCCTGAAAGTAAACTAACTGTTCTTTCCGAAGCAGGTAAGCATGCAATATAAATATCTTTATTTCTCCGGTTCCAATTAACCCATTATGTAAAAAGCAATATTTTTGCTTGCTGACATCGCTAATGCAGATGCCGCGGAGGAGGTTCTGCTTATAACTATCGAGACGGGCTGATTTTGGTACAGCGAGACAGCGACAAAAATAGTCCAGTTGCTGTCGGCCCCCACATTAGGGGGAGCCGCCTGCGTTCGTCGGCGGCACAAGAAGTAGACCTTCTGCTTCCAGGCACAGGAAGGTCGTCATAAATTGACTTTTCTTTGTCTATCCTCGTGTTCTTCGATCCAATGCTAATGTATGATCTGAGATGGTTGAATTTGTTATGAAATTGGATAGGCTCCCGGTCCAACTAGGAGTCAACATGCCGGCGAGAGCGGAGAAAGAAGAGAAACAAGAGGATGGCAGCAAATCGCTCCATCCAGTATATGACGTGGTGCTCTACATAGGGATCATTGACATTCTGCAGAAGTACAACGCGAAGAAGAAGATTGAGCATACATATAAGTCCATCAAATACAAGTATAACCCCTTGTCAATATCTGTTGTGGAACCTCACTTCTACTCTGAGCGCTTCTTCAACTTCGTTAGCACCGCATTCCCCCAAAACTCTTATATTCAATAAATCAACTTTCTTTCCTCCTATCTGGCAAGAAAATAATGTCAATAAAAACAAGAAATCATAGGAAGTGTGTTTGCTTGATATATATTTATATTGCTCTGATGCTATGGCCACTGCTTTATTCGATGCTCAGAGCGGTGCTGACCAAGTTCACTGATTTCAAATGAAGTCTACTCAAGCAGGTAAGATTTCTATCACCGCAGTGCTGCTCGCGGGTGTTGCTGGTGGCGCACTGAGGATGGCGTCGACGCGATGCTGCGTCTCTGATATTACCAGGTTTCGGGTTGTTCGTCCTTGATTGTATAGTGAAGCTAAATAAACGAGCTTTATATCATGGTTGTTGTAGCTTATTTTCTGTACAAAATTGTGTAACGTGCTGATGGTTTGATACTGTCAAAACCAAATATAAACAGTAGTGGTGTATATACTTTGCTTGCGTTGCTTCTTTTCTTTAGAAACTTATGTGGTTTCCTGATGGTGCTGTTACTGGAAATGTATGGAGATTTCATATTATGTGCATGTATTCCCAATTTTTGGTTTATTTTAGATTTGAATACATTTGGATATTAGAATTGTGGTTTATTCCATATTTGGGGCAGTTCTCTAAAACACCCTCAAATTGAATTAGGGGCAGTTTCTCAAAGTGCCCCTAAATAGGGGCACTTTGAGACAGTGATACTAAATGTATTTAGGGCATTTTGAGATAGTGTCACTAATGTATTTAGGGCATTTTCTCAAAGTGCCACTAAATGTATTTAGGGGCACTTTTCATAGTGCCTCCAATGAATACTTTTAGGGGCACTTCTTGGGCACATTAGAAAGTGCACCTAATACTTTTAGAGACACAAGTAAATGTGGCACTTAAAAAAGTTCCCCAAATACTTTTAGAGCACAAAAGTGATATTTAGGGGCACTTTAAAGTGCCTCTAAATCTCAAGCGTGATGTAGTGTAGGAGAGCATGCTTGCGGATGACCGGGTTGCAGATGTAGAATCGGGGTCTGTGTTCGACGCAATTTTGTGCCAAAAATAAATAAATATTGGTGCATGTTAAGATGAAAAGAAAGACAAATAAAAGAGGGCAAGGGGCTTACGTGCATATGTACACATGCTGTCTTCAGGTCGGATCAGTGTTGCAAGAGCCGTACGTGCATGGGCTGGCCTGCTAGATTTTTTTTCATGGTAATATGATTCTCATTGATAAACAAAACACGAGATACAAAATACATATACACCGATCTTACAGATCTAAAAAGATAGGATAAACTTATGTGATAAACCAACACCTATCCATCTTTTTCGGCACCACCGTAGCAGCCACCAAGGAGAAAATAGACAGATCACCTCTTCGCCCGAGCTCGACGCGGCTTCATCGCTGATCATCAGCTTTTCGGACCTCCAAAGTATTTTGCCATAGGACAAACCATTGCCGTTGAAAGAATCAGACCGGGGCAGCACGACCCCGGACACGCCATCAAACTTCAGCACTTGCACCCCCGCACAACGATGTCGGAGTAGGGAACTAGAACCGTCAGGCTCCATCCACGAACCCACCACAAGGTGCACCATCTTTCAACGGTCACCAGTGCAGACCACCATCTGCACGTACTCCTGGGCGAATCCTCTCTGCTCCACCATGGCGCCGGAGACAACGCCGCAGCAACGGGGACAAAGCAGGAGGAAAAACCCATATGATGGAGTCACCGCCGCCGCCTCGCCGACACCATCCATGAACCAGACCGCCACCGATCTGAAAGATCGGCAAGCACACAGCGCCACCAACTCCGAGACGCCGCCATGAAGGACAACGCCGGTGTGGGAGAAGAGTTGAGCCAGATTTATTTGCCCGGGCGCCGCTCCCACCACCCCAACGACGCACCATGCCAAGAAACTCCTAACCCTAATTATCATTCAAAAAACGGGGTCCCCCTCCCTCCTGCCGCCGGAGCGGCAAGCGGAAGGAGAGGGCCCCAGCTCTTCCGCGGTGGCCTACGCCGGCGGCGTGGCCTGCGGCGATGGCGGCGGCTAGGGTAGGAAACGTGTGTCGCCTCGCGAGTCGCCCCGCTGGCCTACTAGATTGACTCGTACATGTACCGTATACCGACCGTATATGTACGGTGGCGGCGTACCAACTCAATTTTATATCCGAGAAAGAGATAAGCATAGAGTTCAGATTTCTCGGAACAGAATGACGCGTACGTGCGGGCGACGAGATAAGCATCTCAACGCACAACCGAAACGGAAGATCAGGCCCCCGTTGCTCCCTACCCTACCGGCTGATGCCTATAAAAGGTGCAAAGGAAGACGCTGCCGGGGGGAGAGGAGATTGGAGCCTGGAGGACAAGGCCCAGGGCATCCCACGCACCGGGCGGCGGCGAAGCACACGCGCCCCAGAAGCTTGAAGGTCGGAGGCCATGGCCTGGAGCATATCAACCCGGCGGCCATGATCTGGAGGGACACACGCAGCCCTGGAGGCAGAAGAAAACAAGCGACCGGAGATGATCGCATCGGAAGAGTAAGAAAGAGCAAGACACGCACACGTCCAGCAGGAGAAGAAGCACTTGGAGGAGAGATCGATCGTGGACGAGAGGTCGATGTTCCATAATGGTAAGAAACATGTTTGAATCCCTCTTTGTCTCCCCTTTCACAGCTAGCGTATGGCGGATGGAGTCGTCATGCATCGACGGCGCCGTAACCGGAGCTCGTTAAGGCGCAGCCCGCCGTTGGCGCCTTCGCCACGCTGCAACCTTGGAGATGGGACGAACAGGCCGGCCATATGGTGCCACCCGGCTCCTGCCCATCGGACGCTGGAGTGGGATCCCCTATGTATCACCTTCTGCGAGTCGTATGTACGACTCGCCTGCAGTGCATCGTCGCCCCCCGAAAGCCCAGTTAGTGCGACGGACCGTTATCGGGATTTCTTTCCGAATCGTTTTCTTCTTCCCTTCGGTCGCACGTTCGATCCCCGACTCACGCGCGTACGGCTCCCGCTCGTTTCCGAATCTTTTTCTTCTTTCTTTTGGTCGCGTGTTTGAACTCCTAATATACAAATGTAGGACTCAAACTAAATGGAACCAACGACCGAACAAAGCAATCTGAAACCAACGAGGAACAAATCGATCTGGAAAATAATTATTAAATATGAACCATATTTATAGTCGGTTATTTTGAAAATGGTTCATATTTTCTGTCGTTAGCTCGCGCGTTCGATCCCCGGCGAAACAATATGTGTCCATTTATTTTCTTCTTTCGCGCGTCATCGCTAGTTCACTCCAGGCGCCTTAGGAGACGTAATATCGGCAATCAAATAGTGTAAATTTCGTCTAAATTAACTGACACGAACGCTAGCTCACTCTAGGCGGACGTGCCGAACTTGTAAATTTTTTGAGAATAAAAATTATTCCTTCCAAGAATAGGTTTCAACTCGTACTGCTCTAGATGGATTACAAGTACTGCTCTAGTAACATAGTATATTTTCCAACTTGCCAAAGTTCCAAGAAATGGATTACAAGAACTTTGCAGGGTGATGTTGAGTCAGAAATCTTCACACATAAGTGTCCAGGCATCTTAAATTTCCTCATTCTGCTATGATGAACACGGCCGACTGTGTATCTTTTGTTCTATCAGAATAGTACATCAGGAGACTGCATGGTACAGGTAAAAAAAAGAATTGTTAGTTGAAGAAGAACTAACATAGTGTGTTGAAAATGTGTAAACAAGAGTTACATGAACTTACATATTTCGCCATGAATTTTCGAACAAAGGCTAATTTGATTTCATTATGCCTACTCAACAGGAGCTGGCATAGAAACTTTTCTCGTAATGGTTGAACATCATCCTATTAGGTTTAGTAAATTAATTGTTAGGAAACAATGAAGAAACAATAACTACTAGAAGAACTGGTTCACCACAGAATTGAACACATACTCGTGACAACTTCTCTACTGCGAGGCCATTGAAAGAGGTCATGTATTTCATAACAAAAATGCCAGAATCAACCCTGCAGCAGATTCCAATACAAAAATCACTCAAAAAAAGGGATAGAATGAAGAAGATAATAATATCAAACACCTACTTACCTAGGATTTGCCTTTGGTACTTCAATGTGTCTGATTTTGAATTCTCTTATATTGAAATAAGGGCAATGGGGGAAGCTTTCTAGAAACAGTTCGGTGAAGTTATATTGCACAGAAGATATTAGAGGCAATATTGATTCATCATCATTGTTAGGGTTGAGAACATCAAATGATTTATCAATGAAATTCGCAACAACTAAGAACCAGATTGTTTGACTTGATTGAGTCGGTAAGATGCATGGAATGTGAACCTGCCAATCATGAAGAGAAAGCACAAAGAAGCTAAGAAAGACTGCAGCAAAACTAGTATTGCTAAATTGTACAACGTAACAGAAAAAGGATGTTAACTCACTAATCCAGCATTCTGTAGCCTAAAACCAACATTAATTTCTCTGAAACAATTTTTGTGCTCTATGAGATTCAGCTTGGGATCCATTAGAAGAGTCTGGAACAAAAAAGATCAGAGAAATGTAGTTGTAGCTTGGGATCCATTAATTTTTTGGAGTTTTGTTTTCGAAATAAGGAGTGAACAAAAGATTACCGAGAAATGAGAATCAACTATATATGTAACAATTTCATTCTTGAGAAACTCTCCTGACTGTATTCGGCCGAACTGATTAACCAAGAATAGTTCCGTGAAACAGTTCATAACACGTTTGTGAACCCAACCACCAGTAATCATTGATAATGTAAGAGTCCGTTGGTCAACCCATGTTTCTCCCACTTGGAAAATACGTGGACTGAAAAAAGAAGAAGAAGAAAAATAAGTATTGTCAACAAAGATTTTGATTCATGGACATGCTATCATTTTACCATTCAGAGTGCAAAACAGCGGTAAACTCAATAGAACGCACCTGTTTTCCAGTTTACCAGCGAATAATTTTACTAAATTGTAGAACTCATTTTCATAAGCAGTTGAAAAAATGACTTGGGATGAATTTCGTACATTCTTCCCTGCACTTGCAATTCTGAATCCACTTCCAGAGTGTTCAACCTTTGATGTAGATCCATTTCCAGAGTGTGGGAAATTGCTCTGAGCTACATTACATGACAGTTTTGTTTTGGGAAAACCACTGTTTGCATTGAATGGAAGGAAAGATGGCACATAAGGAGTTTTAAATGAATTTTGAGGTGAGTTGGAAGGCATAGGATTCTTTGGTGAGATGATAGAGGAATTGATGCGAATATGATCAGAACAAGAAGAATGAGCATTGACTGGAAAAAGTCCAACTGGTTGTGTTGATAAGGTTGGTTCTGGATTTTCTTCTTCGAAAATATTGAATGACGGTTCTGGTCCACATCTATCAGCAATTGGCACATTGCAGTTTCGACCATAGATACGTTCATTCAGAGATGAGCCCCAATTGCCTTTATTTTCCTGAATTGAAGAGGATGGCTCATAATTGTTGTTTGTGAATGGAAACCCAGCCTGCAGCTGATCTTGTTTCCCTACATAAAAGAAGAAAAAAAGTTCTGAACCTTCACAAAAGGCTGTAAGATATTTTTAGTACCTTCTGAACTTCCGTCGAAATCATAAAATTTATGTTGGATGTGTCAGAATAGTGGTTTGAGAATGGTAAGACACCTTGCATCTTATATTGTGTTCTTATATGTTAAAACAATGGACCAAGTAATGACTACCTGAGCATTAACAATGTCAAGACTGTGAAATTTTAGTACCTTTTGCTCTTTCATCATGATTGTAAACAAGTAGGCTGGATAGCTCAGAATGTTGATTTGTGAATGGAAACACACCGTGCATGTCATCGTGTATTCCTAGGTGAAAAGGGAAAAGGGGAAGTAATTAGAACATCAATAAAGAAAAGAGAAAAATAAAAGTTATAAGAAGAAAATAGCAGCTTTGATTAGATTTTATTACCTTTTTCACCTTTTCCATCAGAATTGAAAAGTAGGTTGAACCAGTTCCATTTTTCCATCAGAATCATTTTGTCAGAACCTGCCATTGATCTTTCTTCTTTATCGAAAAGACAGTCCTTGACTTCTGTCATGGAAATAAACAGAATGAAAATTGAGGTAAGGCAATAAATTCATATGTGTCCAGACACAATTGTGAGAACACAAGGAAAAAATAGGTAAAACGAAGAACCTTTAATGAACCGTGCTTTTGTGTTTTCTGAAGAACAATCAACTTCGTATGGGAGAGTCAACAGTTTCGGACACATGAGCTCTTCTACAGTTACCGAATGCTGAGGTAGGGACTTTGACAATTCTAGCAATTGTTGTGACATGGAGAGTTCATCAGAAATATGAAACTTGTTGTCCATATTGCAAACTAGGTCATCCAGTAGTTCTGAGTTGCAGAGAAACTTGTCATCACTTATTTCAGGAACTGGGAGGTGGATGAAATTCTTTTCAAAAGTTTCCCACTTCAATTTGTTCTGTTTTGGAGCTCGAAGTTTTCGAGAAAAAGAGGGTAGGATATCATCAACATAAGCCTTACAGTCGGTACGGAATTTCTACCAATTTCTGGAAGAAATTCTGAGAAAGAACGTGAAGGTTTAGCTTGTCCTGCAAAAAAATGCAACACACATGTAAGGAAAAGAAAAAAGATAATTAAATTTAATAAAATAATTAAATGGCCTAATAAGTACCTCGAATTTGTGGCCAGGATGCAACTTCTCATCTATGTAATCCGTTACCGTTGGTGGTAATTTGTATAACTGATGAATATGAATCTCTGTTGTTTTGAATGGCGTAGCAGAAATGTGTTTCAATTGTGTTTAGATTGCCGCCACAATTAAGTATATGTATTAGAGTAGTCACAATCATATATGAGAAAAAAATAGATGGCAATTTGAATTATAGATAATGAAAAAGGAAATTCTTACATCCAATCTGCCAAATTCATGCTTTGCAGAAGAAATCGAATCCAGTGCAACATATGACCTCACCACATTTGTTGTCCAGAAATTGATCCTTGGGACAGTAGTTCCGAGTTTGAATTCAGAACTGATTAGGAACTCGAAATATGAGAACTGCAATTGCAAAAAAAAAAAAAAACAGTCGTTAAAAATGCCTCGAAAGAAAAGAAGAAACATTAGTCGTTCACTTTGATTTTACTCACCACTAAAACAGGAATACACCCTCCAGCCACTATATCTCTGTCATCACATTTAGTTGATTGGAACTTTGCAATGCTTATCACTAACCAGTCAAGTACCAATGAACACAAATCAATCTCAGACAGCTGGTCGAGAACTAAAATTCCATTGAAGTAATAAGGATTTGGTGTTCGAGAGGAAGTTGGGCATAGAAGAGACTGCATGGCAATTAGGTAGAAAATTGCGGCAAACAAGCGATCTTGCATATGTGGCACAATCATTTTACACAGATCTTCCAATGACAGAGATTGAGCTTCCTTCTTGAGTATTTCTCTGATATAAGCAATGCTTGCAGAAGAGCTAATGTTGTTTAGTTTTCTCCTTCCCATAGGAATTCCTAAGATGGTATTCACAACTTTTGGAGTGAATGTAAATGAAAATCCATTTTCTAGGGTTAGTGTCCTAGTGGTGGTGTGAAACCTATGTGCTAGCCAGTGGTAAATTTCAGTTGGAGAGAAAGAGCAATCGAATTGAAGTAGAGAACCTAGACCTAAACGGTGTACTACAACCCCATGTTCATCTGTCAGAGAATTCACCAACTTCACAAACAAGTCAAGTGAATCAACCTGGATGACCTGGAAAAAGAAATATGAATCGCATGTCATTACAGATTCATACATATTGTTTTTTTTCCGTTGAACTAATGGCAGAAAGTAGAATGAAAAAAGCTGGAAGGAAAACCTTATTCCTCTTTGGTTGATGCCCTAACGGCAGTTCGGACGAGCTTTCTATGGTGTGACCACCTCTCTTATTGTTCGTATGGGCATCCATCTAAGAAGAAATGTTATCCAACTACGATTAATGAACATAATTAGCAAACTGCGAACGAACATATGCGACCATGCGCAAGATGAATTCAAAAAAGAAAAAAGTGATAGACCTCAACAACTTGAAGACAAAAAGATACGCACCTGATCTTAGCTTTCCCCGATTCTCCGACTTCTATGAAGAACAAATCATGTCCCCTCCATCGGGAATGGAGCTCCCGATTTCGCTCGGTATCCAGATAGACTTGGAGAGAAAGAAGAAAAAGGGGAAAGTGCAAAGGTAGTGGCCCACCTGTAAGAATTTCTTTAGGTCAATTCCTTTAGGCCCCACATGTCTGAGATAGAGAGGCTTTGGCCGACACCTTTAATTTACCCCCTCCTGCTCGCAGAGAAGGCAAGCCAGAGGAGGCGTCTCCGCCGCCGGAGACTGTCAGGGTTGTTGCTTGGGTTTGTTGCTAGGGTTCTTGCTAAGATTGCTCCCTGGTAGACAGTCTAGGTTACTCCGATACGCCGCCTTAAGAAGAAGAAGTTGTATGATCCCTTGATTCTTCGCTGCGGCGATGCAATGGTTCAGGAGAACGCACGCAGTGAAGTAAGTGGAAAAAACTCTAACCCTAGTTCCCTATTGGGTCTTCATTCAATTTCTTCTGTACTCTGCAACGTTGATTGAGAAGAGTTGTTCAGCGCCTGCAAATTCTTTGGTAAAAAAAGGGCTAAATTAACGACCTCTATTAATTGTGAAATTTCGTCTGAACTTTCAGGCAGTGTCATCTTTAAGCAGCAGAAAATCATCGCGACTAGGAGACGTAATATCGGCAGTCAATCGTGTAAGTTTATGGACCAATTGACACATACCATATAATATAGAAGGTTTAGCTAATAAATAGTGTAGTTGCACTGATGAGGGAAAGTAATTATTTGAACTATTCAGGTAGCACAATCGGTTGCTGAGAGAGACAAGAATGTTGGGAAGATAATGCCAAACAGTGATGTGCTTGTTTTAACAAAAACTCCAAAATCACTACTGATTTTCCATTATCTAATGGTTTTAAAACTAACTATTTTTTTGCAACTCCAGAATGATAAAACTTTGGATGAATTTGATCAGTATGTGGAATTCCAGGAAATACAAAAGCAGAAGAAGGTAGGATGAAAAAAACTGTCAAGTGGAAATCCTTTCCTGTGTATGATTCCAAAAACACAAGGAACTTACTTTTATTGTCAAAAAACATATTTCAGATTTCGTCTCCACAGCTTTTTGGTGCTGAACAAACTGCATGGAATGAAAGAGTTTCGAGACTGGTATGTTAATCATAGAAGAAAGAAAATCTTGGAAATAGCAACAAATTCCCATTTTACAATAGATCTGATTATTGACAGGAGAAACAAAGAAATGCTGGAACCATTGTTTCTCAAGTTAACTTGCAGGAAGAGAATCATACACTGAGGTAAAGTGAATGTAAATGCTAAAAATAATTATATTGAGCTTGCATTTTGATGCCTCTTACGTTGGAGACAATAAAAAGACCGAAATACTTGTAGGTTCAGACTAAAGTGATTTAATCAGTGGGGTCTTCAGACCAAGATGATAAGCAACCAATATTGCAAGATTATGGATATTCTGAGGAATCTATGCTTCCAACAGATGAAACAACATTGATTAATGAGGTACATTTGCTAAAATGAAAAAGGATATAAAAATAACCAGTTTCCTGCTTTATTTCCTTTTCTAACAAGTTTAAACTGTTTTAAAAACTAGGCACTGGATGTAATTAATGAGGAAGAAGAAGAAGAAACAGATAGTGGTACATCAGAAGTATCAGACATTGGAGAGGAGTACTTGTTTCCGAATCCGCAGGAGATTGAAGACGCTCGGCCACCTGAAGTAGGGATGTCTTTCCCTAGTCTTGAAGATGCTCACTGGTTTCTGAGATTCGTGATCTCGCAACGAATCTCTTGACCTAAAAAAAGTGTCCTTTCTCGATACATAACATTGTATAAGTCAACCCAAGTCGCTTCTTCATCTCCGGGAATCCGGTAAGGTACTTTTGGAACACCAATGGGCATATTAGATTAATATTATTAAATTTAAGTAAGAAAACTACACTTTAATATGGAAACGTAAGAATGGAAAGCAGGAAAAATGTTTCAAGGATATCAGGCTAGAGAAAAAGGAGGAGATCAGTAGTTACTAAAACAGACTGCCAAATGAGAGTTGTTGTGAAACTTGAAGAAGGGCAGTGGAAAGTTACTGACTTGTGCTTGTATCATAACCATGAGTTGGTTACAACTCCTTCTTTGACCAAGTTCTTCATCAGTCACAAATATATGACTGAAGCAGAGGTTGTGTTGTCCAAGTTATTGCAAGAGAATAGGATGAGACCGAAAAGAATCATGGGCATTTTCAGGAAGCTGCGAGGGAAGGCTAGGAACTTGCATTCAAAGCAAAACACATTGAGAATCTGAAGCTTGAAGAACAAAGATTGAAGAGGAACACAGATATAGACTGCACATTGGCATTCATAGAAAAGTTGTAGAAAGAGAGACCAGGTTTCATTTACAAAATGGAACGTGATAAGGAGAATGCAGTTCGCAGTCTATTCTGGACTGATGCAAGAGCAAGGTTAGACTTCAAGCTGTATGGAGAAGTAATCTCATTTGATACAACCTACAGTACTAATAAGTATAATATGCCATTTGCACCCATCATTGGTATAAATGGTCATGCAAGAACAATAGTTTTTGGGTGGGCTCTACAGAAGAACCAGAAAACAGACACATTCAGATGGCTCTTTGAAACATTTATGGAAGTCATGGATGGGAAGAAGCCGAAACTTGTGTTAACTGACCAATGTGCAGGTATGAAGGCAGCAATTGACAAAATTTTCCCTGATGCTCTGCATAGATTATGCATTTGGCACATTATGAAAAACCTCAGAGATAACATGGGAGCATATATGGCAACTGTTATTGGCCTAGAAGAAAGAATTTCAGAGCTAATTATGGAGTCAATGTCCATAGAAGAATTTGAAGATGGTTGGTAGGGGATGTTAGTGGAATATAATTGCAAAAACCAAGATCATCTATCAAGAATGTGGTCTCTGAGGCACATGTTTGTGCCTGCCTATTTCAGAGATGACTTTTGTCCATTCACACGATCGACAGGTAGAAGTGAGAGTTTCAATTCGAACCTTAAGGATTATGTGATGCGGAAAGACACAATTGAAACATTCATGAAAGAATACGACAACTTCCAGGATAATATTGTTGAGACAGAGAACCAGGACAGTTTCGACTCGTTGGTGAAAGACCCTGTGTTCTGGTCACCGAAACCAATAGAACGGCACGCAGCTAGTATTTACACGAGGGGCATCTACTTGAAATTCCAGATTGAGCTTCACAATTCCACTGCCTTTGCGATTGATGAGATTGAGAAGGACTGCGTGTACAACCTACGGAAATGCTTCAACTATGAAAAGCCTGAATTCAGAAGAACAAACTTTACTGTCAGAATTAACAAAGAAGCTGGAACATTTCATTGCATGTGCAAAAAGTTTGAGAGGGATGGTCTTCTTTGCTGTCATATATTGAGAATGTTCACTCAGTTTGACATCCTTGAGATACCTCCAAGATTTATAGTTCCCAGGTGGACTACACAGTATAGAGAGGTTGAGCTTCAGAAACACATAAGTCTACTAGACAGTTCAGAAAATGATGATAGTTCAAAGACTGCACTGCGTTATGCTATGATGATGAGCAAGTTAGCAGATGTTTGTTCAGACATAAGCACAGATGGCAGGCAGAGCAGTGAATTCATGGAAGAGGTTGAAAAATTGCATGACAAGTACACTGTGGAAATGAAGAACCGTGAAATGCGCGGAACAAAGTCTCGAGACACATTCAAGGATCCACCAATAATCAATACGAAGTCTGTCCGAAAAGGAGACAGACTTAAATCTACATCAGAGAAGAATACAAAAGGCAAGAAGAAAAGTAAAGAGCAGCAGACAGTAGACAATGAATCAGAAAAAAGAGGAGGAGGTAATAGCCAAAATCCTGGCAGGACAAAAGAAGCTTTGCCAAGTTCAATCTCTAAACCTACATCAAGCGAGCACCCAATGAGAAAGAAGTTGAAAAAAGGCCAAGAGTTAACTGCTGAGCAGATGCAAGAAGTTGCTGCCTTAGGAGCGTATGAATGAGAACGCCTAATCTGATGTGTACTGCAGATGGTGTAACAATATAGAAAAAGTATAAGCAGCAAACCAAATTGTTTAGTCAAAAAATACATGTAAGTTGTTGGATATAATTCAATCCTAAAAAAAAGAACATGATTTGAATGGACCATTTCTGTAATAATATTGGAAAAAAATTGGTGTTTAGCAGAATTGGAATTTTCATGCATATGATTGTTGTTTTGCCATTTGGGTTTTGCTGCAGGAAAAAATAATCAGATTTAGGAAAGGACCTTGTTCCAGATGTGGAGAATTGGGTTTAATATTTTGTGTAGAGCAAGAAACTTTTTGAAAAATAAGGTTGAAGGACTAGATTAGTGATCTTAGTACTAGGGTCCATGCGGGGTGAACCCAAAAAAACATTGAATAAAAAATGAAACCATAAAATAGATGAACCCAAAAATAAAAAGAGAACCAAAAATAATTGAAAACGTGAACAGAAAAGTGTTGGAGAACAAAAAAATAGTTGTTGAAACGAAATCAAAAGATAAGAGAACCGAATTAATAGGGAACCAGAATAAATGAACCATGAATGCATTGAGAACCGAAAAAATGAAACCATTACTAATATATGAACCATAAAAAACAAGTGAACCAAAAAGAAGTGAACCGAAAGTATGAAGGGTGAAACTGAAAATGAAAAAAGTAAGGGAACTGAAATAATAGGGAACCATATTAAATGAAAAAAGTAAGAGAACCAAAATAATAGGGAAATAATAGGGAACCAAAATACGAGTGAACCGACAAAACAATTGAACCGAAAATGAGTTGGAGAACCAAGAAAAAAGTCGTTCAAACGAAAAAAAAGAGGACGATAAAATGGTGGTTGTACCGAAATAATAGGGAGCCACAATAAATGAACCGTGTATGCATTGAGAACCAAAAAAATGGAATCATTAGTAATATTGAACCAAAAAAATGTGAGTGAACCGAAAAAAATGAACCGAAACTATTAGAGAACCGAAAATAATTTACATCACTCAACCCCTAAGATACCAAGGCAACGGGCAAAATAACACCAAATAAACGTTCATGGGTAGAATAACATAATAATACAAAACATGCACGTTTTCCTGGGATCGAACGCGCGAGGATCAGAACCATTTTTTGGTTCGGAACCATGTTCTAAAGGAACCATTTTCAAAAAATCGGAACCATTTTTTTTCATTCGGAACCATTTTTCAAAAATCGGAACCATTTTGAAAAAGGAACCATTTTCGAAAAATAAGAACCATTTTTTTTCATTCGGAACCATTTTCAAAAAATCGGAACCATTTTTCGGTTCGGAACCATTTTAAAAAAGGAAGCATTTTTTCAGTTCGGAACCATTTTCAAAAAATCGGAACTATTTTCAAAAAGGAAGCATTTTTTCTGTTCGGAACCATTTTAAAAAAGGAACCATTTTCAAAGAAGAACCATTTTCTAAAAAATAAAAAATATGAGTGAACCGAAAAGAAATGAACCGAAACTATTAGAGAACCGAAAATGCAGTGAAGAACCGAAAAGAAGTGAACCAAAAAGTATGAAGGGTGAACCGAAAACAAATGAACCAAAAGTGTTGGAGAACCAAAAAAAAAAGTCATTGAACCAAATAAAAATGATAACCATAAATGAAGAGTGAAAAAAAAGAGAACCGAAATAATAGAGAACCAAAAAATTGGAATCCTAATATAGGAATTATAAAATATGAGTGAACCGAAGTAATATGGAACCACAATAAATGAACCATGAATGCATTGAGAACCGAAAATGGAACCATTAGTAATATTGGAACCATAAAAAATATGAGTGAACCGAAAGTGTTGGAGAACCAAAAAAATAGGTGATGAACCAAAAAATGAGAACCACAAAATGTAGGGTGAACCCGGAAAAAAATATATACAGAAAAATACAAGTGAACCGAAAAAAAGAAGTGAACCAAAAATATTGTAGAACCAAAAAAAGTCGTTGAACCAAATAAAATGATAACCATAAATGAACCAAAAAAAAGAGAACCGAAATAATAGGGAAACCATAATAAATGAACCATGTACGCATGGAGAACCAAAAAATTGGAACCGTAATATAGGAACCATAAAATATGAGTGAATCGAAAGTGTTGGAGAACAAAAAAAAAGTCGTCGAACCAAATAAAATGAGAACCATAAGTGGATATTGAACCGAAAAAAGATAAGGAACCGAAATAATAGGGAATCACAATAAATGAACCATGTATGCATGGAGAACCAAAAAATTGGAACCATTACTAATATATGAACCAAAATATTTTTTTTGTGTCACATATGAACCAAAATATATGAGTGAACCGAAAAGAAGTGAACCGAGTGAAGCAGAAAAAAATAAGAGAACCGAAATAATAGGTAACCATAATAAATGAACCATGCATGCATTTGAGGGTGAACCAAAAAAGATAAGAGAACCGAAATAATAGGGAACCACAATAAATGAACCATGAATGCATTGAGAACCGAAAAAATGGAACCATTAGTAATATTGGAACCATAAAAAATATGAGTGAACCGAAAGTGTTGGAGAACCAAAAAATATAGGTGATGAACCAAAAAAATGAGAACCACAAAATGTAGGGTGAACCCAGAAAAAAAATATAGAGAAAAATACAAGTGAACCGAAAAAAGAAGTGAACCAAAAATGTTGGAGAACCAAAAAAAGAAGTCATTGAACCAAAATAAAATGATAACCATAAATGAACCAAAAAATAGAGAACCAAAATAATAGGGAACCATAAATAATGAACCATGTACGCATGGAGAACCAAAAAATTGGAACCGTAATATAGGAACCATAAAATATGAGTGAACCGAAAGTGCTGGAGAACCAAAAAAAAAGTCGTCGAACCAAATAAAATGAGAACCATAAGTGGATATTGAACCGAAAAAAGATAAGGAACCGAAATAATAGGGAACCACAATAATTGAACCATGTATGCATGGAGAACCAAAAAAATGGAACCATTACTAATATATGAACCATAATATACGACTGAACCGAGTGAAACCGAAAAAAAAAATAAGAGAACCGAAATAATAGGTAACCATAATAAATGAAAAAAATGAATGCAGGGTGAACCAAAAAAAAGATAAGAGAACAATAAATGAACCATGAATTCATTGAGAACCAAAAAATGGAACCATTTAGTAATATTGGAAAAAAATAAGAGAACTCCAAAAAAAACCATAAATATACAAGTGAACCGGAAAAAAAAGTGAGCTAAATTTGTTGGAGAACCAAAAAAAAGTCATTGAACCAAATAAAAATTATAACCATAAATGAACCAAAAAAGAAGAGAACCAAAATAATAGGGAACAATAATAAATGAACCATGTACGCATGGAGAACCAAAAAAATTGGAACCGTAATATAGGAACCATAAAACCGTAAAAAGGGGACCGAAATAATAGGGAACCACAATAAATGAACAATGTATGCATGGAGAACCAAAAAAAATTAACCATTACTAATATATGAACCAAAAAGATGTTCCTTATGCAGAAACCCTAAACCCTAAAACATAGTTCTAGGACAGTTTTCCATCATAGGTGATGAACCGAAAAAAAGAACAAAATATAATATATTTTAGGATTTGTATGTATGTTTGAATCCTAACTCTCCCGGTTAGTTGATGTAGACTTAGAAAAAAAAATGGAAAGAATGTGTTTTTTGAAATGGTCATATCGCTAGAGAGAGGGAGAGATGGTCGAGTGATGTAAACCTGTTAAAGCATTTCAATGTAAGTTTGAATCATGACTCTCCAAGTTAGTTGTTCTTGACTTACAAAAAGAAGAGAAAGTAGGCGGAAGCCTAGAAGGGACGACCTCGCGAAAAACTCTCTTTCTTAAAATCGTGAAGTGCAAAATTCTATTTTGAGTTTTAGACATAAAAATATCATCGTTGTATGAAGTGAGCGAACCACTACAAAAAAATAACAAAGAACAATCACCGGTGAAAAAAAATACTTTCAATGAACATGGAGCGGCGCGACAGTAGCCAGTAAACATAGAATGTTCAATGAACATGAAGCGGCGCTACGGCAGTAAAACATTTCACTGGTGAAAAAAATATATACTTTTACTACATTATATATAGACAATCATTTCACTGCTGAAAATATGTTCCATGAACATGAAGTGGCGCGACGGCAGTAAATATAGTGTAGCATCAAATGAAACAACCTTCTATGAGCTCCTACATCTATCCCAAACAGAAATGGGAGAAGAACACAAGTCGTAGAATCTATATCTTCTTTTTCTTCTTTACATCATCGAGCTTCTTGCCATCAACCTTGTTGTGGACTGAATGAAACATCTTGTAAGCCATAACCATCCTGTACTTCATGATGATTATCTGCATGAGGTAAAAAATAGATATGATTAATTTACTAAAACAGGCAGTAAAACAATAAGAAAATAGATATGATTATAAGAATAACACATTACATAGCTGAAATCTTTCATTATCTTGCCATTCCAGGTTTCCATGAACAACATCACATAGAACCCGCAATCGTGCCTATTGGTGAAAAACAATTTGACAAATCCAAAACAAAAATAAAATTCTGGTTATATTGAGCATGTGATATATGATGAGAAGAGGGGATTATTAACATGAAAAAACATTTTGTTTGTGGTGACAAAAACTAACCCATTAGGTTGCATAGGATAATCTGCTGGATTATATTTCTTGAACTCCTCAAAATCCTTGCACTTAATATCCAACTGTTTGAAAACAGTGCTCGGGTTGGTCACCTAAAAAAAGGAGAACAACAAAACTTCCACAATTAAAGCTTCGTTGAGAAATTGTTATTCATTTATCAGAAAAAGGAAACTGATAGTTATATTAAAAAAATCAGTTAAAAACGTACGAGGTTTTGGAGCAGTTGTTTCTCCCTCTCCTCACTTGTCATACTAGCTGAATCGAAAAAGTTTACTGTGCTATACAATGAGTTAACACATGCAAGAGTCCAATGATTGTTCTCGACAATAGGAAAATGCATCTGTTTTAAAAAAACATAACGAGGCATATAAACAAAGGATATAAAAGATTGTACCTATGATCAAAATTATTTTGAAGAAGAATAGACATTAAAAAAACTTGTGATAGCGAAAAACTAAGATGAGAAATGCATACGAGATCAATGGTTTCTAATTTGACTTGCTTCAGAATTCTTGAAATTTCCCTAGCACAAGATTTATCGTCAAAAGAACCAGGGTCCTTTATTAACTTCCCCTGGTAATGAAAGATAAGATAAAATTAAGAAAGTAAAAAAGGCAGCAATACCGAGTACGTACTAGTAAGATTGTATTCATGAGTGGGTGAACACTTACAGTTAGGTAGGGTGAGAATGAGTACTTGGACACATTGCAACTTGCTGATCCCAAATCTTTAGACTCAATATTAAATAACTTCACATGAGCACACATAGCATCATCGGCTACATGGCCTCGAGCTTTGTAAGATCCATAAAAATGTTCATATGACACATGGGAATCTTCCAAAACTATGAATGTAGGGGTAACTCCACTGAGAAAAGAAGAATGAAAAAGAATGCGTGAAAAAACTTGTGCAATTGATGAAAAATGACAAAATAAATTGATAGCAGAAACTTACTCCTTATTAGGTTTGAAATACTTGTTTATAAGATACTTAGTGTAAAAAGCATCAATGTCAGGATCGACCCTCCACTTCTTAGACATCAATACTTGATTAGGAGATAACTCTACAGCTGCTCTCTTCTTCCTATTCCTCTTGTCAAGAGTGCTGGGACCAGCACTCTTGACAGGAATGGATTGATCCACACAAGGAATCACCATATCTACAAAAAAAGAAAAAGAAAATCGGTTTGGAAATGACCAGTCTGATAAAGCAACCTAAAAACAACCAAAAAAGTGGAAGGTGTGGGTACAGCACCTGGAGCCGGTTCGGTAGATACAAATGTATCATCAGATGGCTCTGCTGGTGCTCTCTTCTTCCTATTCCTCTTGCCAAGATTGATGGGACCTGTATTGTCACAAACAGGAATGGATTGATCCACACAAGGAATCACCATATCTACAAAAAAGAAAAGAAAAATCGGTTTGAAAATGACCACTCTGATAAAGCAACTTAAAACAACAAAAGAAAGTGGAAGGTGTGGGTACAGCACCTGGAGCCTGTTCGGGTGATACAACTGTACCCAGCTTCCCAAAAAAATCAGATGAAGATGGAGTAGGTACAGATGATTGCAGATTGATTGAGCCTGAAAAAAATAAACAGGTTAAAGGATAATGTGATTATGAAAACCGCGACAACAAAAAAGAAAGTGAAAGGTGTGGGTACAACACCTAGAGCTGGTTCGGGAGATACAATTGTACCCAGCTTCCCAAAAAAATCAGATGAAGATGGAGTAAGTACAGATGGTTTACATGAAAGCGTGCCCTCCACCCCAAAGAAAACAGATGAAGTTGGTGTAACAACAGATGATTGCAAGTTTGTTGAGCCTGCAAATTCTTGGTGATCAATGCATGCAACTGTGCCAAGCCCATTTGCAAAAAACTCATTTGAAGTTGGTGTAACAGCAGAAGATCCCAGGTTGATTGAGCCTATGTTGAGAAAATGAACAATACGTTAAGAAAGGAGCAACAATACATGACAAAAAAATGAGATTCAGAAACCATTTCCAGAAGACAAAAGCACCCACATGAATTTTTAGCCTGCCCCTTATTAGGAGTTTGATAGCAAGAGTGACTGTTAGTAACTCCTATAACATCCAAATTGTTTGCAGAGGCAGTTGAAGAATACATTGGCTCGTCAACATGAGGGGATATGAGATCAGGAGCATCACAATAAAGGACTGAAAAAAAGTAGTAAGACGCACGGCACTAAAATGAATAAAAACATAATATACCACATACTTGTGAGGTCATGGTAGAAGAGTGAAAGAAACCTACCTTGGGTAAGAATAGGGGCGAACTGATCCTGTGCTGGCAGATGGTAAACTGAAGATTGAGACGGCCCAACACTAAAACATGATGTATTGCAAACAGTAGCCAAAGCATTATTGTTATCAACAGCACGGCCTTGATCAGCAAGGTTGAAATGCCCGGATACAACAGATTTAATCTCATTTGCCAATCCCTTATAATCGCGCAGCTTTGACTCTTTCCATTTTTCCTGGTGTTTGTAAATTATTTCATCAATCAAATCATCAACCTGTATAAAAACAAAATGAAAAAAGCAAAGAGAAACATATAAGAACAAAAACAATCATCTCCAAAAAAATAAAAATGAAGGTAACTGCGACAGAAACTATAAATTACATTCTGCGTTGCCGGTGAGTCAACAAAAGCGTCCAAGTTTGGATCCTCCGAAAAAGGTGAAGGAGGAACATCATTTATTTGAGAATGATCGTTAATAACAGGCGTAGAAGGCACATCAACACGATTCTCTAGGTTTTCAATCAATAATGGCATATGCTCAGCAGCAGCAGCTTCAGGGATCTCTAGATTCTCAGCAAGCATAGCAACATCAGCCTCGTCATCAGACGTATCTGCCTCAGCTTGAAGAGCATGAAGATGCTCAGGGTTATGGTATAGTTCGGCATATGGTGTATCCAAAATGTCCTTGATCTGAAAAACCAAGGAAGTAAAATGAGTTACACAGTGTCAGTTAAGAAGAAATAAAGTTGCAAAAAGAACAAGATGGTAACAAAATTCAGAAAAAAGAAGATGAGTACCTGCAAAACCCCATATAACTTTCTGGAACTATTCTTCCGATCAAGGACTTCAAGAAGATCGAAGTCACTCTGCCTGACATGATGGATCCTAGGTCGGCCATAGTCAAACCCTTCATCTTGTCCAAGCAAATGAACAAGGTCCATGTAGACAATCTGTGCATACAGAACAAAAAAACATTAGTGCCTGCTGTAGTCATATAGAAAACAAAATGCAAAAAAGGAAAAAAAAAAGAAAAGAAAAAAGGAAATTTGTGAACAAGAAGAGACTTTATTACTTACAGTGAGAACAGGCAGACATCCGCCGAACCATAACTCTCTGCCGGGGCTTGAAGGACTTTACAGGACGATTCCATTTGTCTTTGAACTTATCGATCTCAGTGAATAGATGATCCCAACAAAAACAACCATAGTCCAACTTCCGAATATGAGAAACCTTTCTCCGAGAATATAAAAGCCTTGGATCCACAAAATTAGCTGTGCGGGGGCAAAGGACTGTTGTTACAAAGAATAAAATGAACCCCCTCATGAAACCATCCTCAGTATTATCAGCGAGCATTTCGGTGACGACTTTTTGAACAGGGATTTTACCATTAACTGTATACCTAGCCTGTAGTAACTCAACCTCAGCTACTACGGCTGGATCACTGCTACCGAAGACAAATGGCCTCGAACCGTAGCCAAAACCAAAAATAGCATTAACCATGTCTTTGTAGAAAGTGAATGACTTAGACTTGTGTCTAAAAATACCCTCATAGCCATACTCGATGTGGTCAATGATCCAATGAGTGAGGGGCATCGGTATCATCAAGTGATCCGGGAGGTTAAGAAGAAAAGAGAACCCATTACTGATGATATGACCCCTCTGAACAGGATTAAACTGTTTGGCAACTTTATTATACCGAAGGGTTGAAAATCTGGATCTTATGGTTGCTCTACCACGAACACCAGCAGGCATATCAACCCCTACAAACATGAAAAAAGAGAGAAAAGACAGAAAATACAAAATCAGTGGACTCAGTACTAGGGGAACATGAGGCATTACAAACAACTTGGAAAACTACAAAAAATCTGAACCTAGAAGAAGAAAAGCTGAATAAAACAACTACTACAAACTACTTAACTGCCGCCTCCTTTTAGAGAAAATTAAATAAGATATCCAGTAGTATTGGCTTCGACTAGTTCAGGAGGACCTCGGTTGCATCTAAGTTTACAATAAACTTAGATGAAAAAACACCACAAAAAAGTAACAAAGGGAAGGATTAAATCCACCAACAAACAACAAAGGACAAGCATCAAATTACTGAAGTAATAAGAAATTGAACGAAAAAAGGCATCACATCACATATCCTGAACCACAAAACAAAAAACTTATAGTTTAGCCAACATTTAGTGCCAGCACGGAGGGGAAATGATTCAAATACATGTGAATCAAAAAAGGGTACAAGGATCTACAAGGTCTACTCACTAATCGCGATTAGGGATTCATGACAATCGAAGCATATATATACTGGACAGGAATTTTGGAGACATTAACCCTAGATTTACGATACCGGAAACAGTCGAAGCCAACACTACGGCACGGCACAAACTACACACACATATCCATGCACACCCCACGGAAGAAGCAAGGGTAGTATCACGCGAATTCGGTGAGAGAAGTATGGAAACTCGATAGGGATCGAGCGAGAACACGACGATAGAATCGAGCGACAACACGACTAGGAACGAGCTGGAAGAAAAGAGTAGCAGGGGACGCGGGGGACCGAACCTGGATACGCCATGGACGGCGCCGGGGGAGAGATAACCCTAGCGTATCGCCAACCAACCCAATCCGTCCAAGAAGGACTCGCAAATCTCTCAGGGAGAGGGGAAATCTCAGAGCTCCTCTATCTACCACGAACAGACACGGAAAGAAGAAAAGAAGGAACGAAACGGACAGACACGGAAGCGCAGTTGGGCCGGCCCAGTACGAAGAAGCACGCAGGCGAGTCGGAGTTACGACTCACTGAAGGCGATATATAGGGTTTGCCCGCTGGAGTCGAGGAGGAGGTTACAAGCCCACAGCGTTGCAACACGCGGCCCAATACCGGCGGCCGAGCACACTCTTCGTTCAGCTAAGCCGTTCGTGATGCAAAGGCACAACGAGCCAGGCTGCTCTCACTTCATCGGTGTACAGGTGCAGTCCGACGACGTCCTGCAAGAGAGAAAGGAGCTGGATGGCAGGAGGGGGTGGATCGATCCGATCTAAGACTCTCGCAACCGAAAAGCTTCAAGACCTAATCACGTACGATTGAAAGCAGAACCACCCGAAGACAGGGGTGGACGCACGTTATAGCCAGCGGGGGCACTGGCCCAACTCAATTTTCAGTCTTCATTATATTATGTCTGACTAGCAAAATGTCCGTGCGTTGCTACGGGCAGATAAAACAATTTAATAATTATTTTTTCATTGGTTAAATAAATGATACATACCCATGTGTTGTTAGAAAATCACTAACGCCTATATCACAAATTGATAAATACCCGTAGGTTGCTCGAAAATCAGACTTCTAATCTTGTCAGGATCGAAAGTGTTGTTGATGAACGCCAAATGTGTTTTAGAATCTGGATTTCCCAATTTCAAGGGGGCAGCGATGGTGTCACTGAAGGGGGACGTCACTGCAAATATTGTGAGTGAACAAGGTCTGAAGAAGTTGAACTGCTTTGATAGCTAGCCAGCAACAGGCAGTAAGCAATGAATAAACAGCCGTAGAGGATGCCAAAATGCATATTACATTTCTCTGCAGTAAGGGATTCGGTAAGCCTGGGGTTGCCGACTCTTGTATACATTAACGAATAGACTGCACAACTGATTGGCCAGCTTGTATCACAAGACTGTCTTATTATGCTGTGTCATAGCTATCTTTTAATATCTATTATTTTCCGCCAATTTAAGGTGTCACGATCTGCTTTTCACTGTGATATATATAAGCTGGCGTCCGTGCGTTAATGAGATTCGAAGGAAATCAGTGTGTTTTCTCTCCAGGTGGCTTTCACAAATTTATGTCAGGCAAGTCATGGACCGTTCTGGATTGTTGTTTTAAGGATTGGAGAATAGGAAAAGAGTAGAAGACTAATCTGATCTCGTGCGTCCTGCGTGGATGCATAGGCATAGTGTCTCACTCTGAAAATTGGGAGCGTAGAAACATCCTGTAAATTGCACATAATGAAACCGAGATGGGATGGTACGACTACGGACGGAGGTGCGCCCAATTTTTGGTGAACTGAAATCTTTTGGATGCTGTGATTTTGGAAATTCATAGAGCACCATGCCGTGCGTGGCGAGGCTCCAGTGGTCAGCGTCGTGCAGGTCCTCCTCGGTGAGGGACGCTCGAGCCCTCGGTACTGCCGGCGAATGCGCCCACCCGCTGGCACTCCTGCGGTGTCAGCACGAATCAGATGAGCTCTCCATCGGCGCAATTGGCGGCCGACTCAGCCGAGGAACGAGAAGGTCGAGCCCCGGGTGTGGGACTCGCATCCAACTGCCTGGTGTACGAGGAGGACTATGCGAGCAGAGGAGATGACCTCACGCCCGCGTGCGGAGAGCCGGAGACTTGTGTCCAACTTTTTTTTTAGATACGAGGCCAAAGGCCCGACTTTAGATTAATAAAGCCCTTAGTTAAGGTAGCATATTACAGACACAGACAACAACCAGTGGCTTAGCGGCCTAGATAGACAAAGTCATAAACACGAGCACGCAGGCTCAGGCCAACACAACTCAACAAGAGCTTACAACGACAGCAAACTACACTAGTTTCTTGCGTTATTTGGAGGAGAGTGCGTCTTGATGTAGATATCCTTGAGTCGCTCCATTATCACCTCCGTCATCCCCAGATCCTTAGGCCTTAGCAGCGGGCGCCACTGCTGCAAAATGAGACGTGTTTTGAAGATCAAATCAGCAGGTTGGCGAGGGAAAATATCTTCAATGGTGAACTTATTTCTGACAGTCCAGAGCACCCAGCTCTGTGCTGCAAACAAGATCCACACAATACGCCTAGCTTTCTTATTCAAAGAACTGAACATGCTGTAAAAGTGCGTGAAAGAACTAGGGTTCCAGTTAACATCGATCAGTTCACGGCAGGCACTCCACATAAAGAGAGCAAGATGACAATTAAAGAAAATATGGTCAGCATCCTCCGGCTGAGCACACAAGGCACACAACCATCTGATGGTCCCTTGCGCAGCTTAATATTATCATTAGATGGGAGCCTCCCCTTGATCAGCTGCCAGGTAAAGATCTTAATTTTAAGCGGGATAGGGGAGGACCAAATAGTGTTTGCGTAAGGGAACTCTTCCCTTTGGCAAATCTTCTTATAAAGAGAGGACACCGAAAATTCTCCAGAGGGTTCCAACGCCCAGCACACTGTATCATGGTCATGCACAGGACAAAGTTCATCAATTTCCCTCCTAAGGTTGTTCCATTGCACAATTTCTGCCGGACCAAAGGTCCTTCTAAAGCTCAGTCTCCAAGAACCACCACTGTGGGCTTGGGCCACCGAGACAGAGGGATTAGCACAGATTTCAAACAGCCTAGGGTACCTGGTTTGGAGAGGAGTCTCCCCAACCCACCAGTCAGCCCAGAACAGAATGTTTTCACCATTTCCTAAGGAGAATTTAGCACCTAACTTGAACAGGTGTTTGATTTTATGGAGGCTGCGCCAGAACTGGGACCCTCCCACTGGAGCACAGTTAAAGAAATTGTCTGTATTTTCATATTTAGCTTTCAGTAATTTGACCCACAGCGCGTCCTGGTTGCTATCGTCCAGGAAACGCCAAATCCATTTAATCATAAGGGCTTTATTCAGTGCCCTTGTATCCGTAACCCCAAGACCCCCTTGGTCTTTTGGTTTACACACCTCAGGCCATCTCACCCAGTGGTATTTGCGTTTCTCTCCCACACCTTCCCAAAAGAAGCGAGCCAGGTGTTTATCAAAACCCGCATGAGTGCCTTCAGCTAGCAGAAACAAGCTCATGGCAAACATCGGTAGACTAACTAATGAGAAGGAAGTGAGGGTTAGCCTTGCCGCAGAGGACATAAATCTGCCTTGCCAAGGGTCAACTCTATGGCCGACCACACCCACCAGGCTTTCCCAATCTGCCAGCGAGAGTTTATGATCAGATAAAGGGAAACCAAGATAAGTCATAGGGAAGGTCCCAGTCTTACAGTTCAGGAGGTTGGCCACTCTGGCTTGCTCCTGCTGAGACACTCCAGTCAAAATCACCTCACTCTTGAGGTAGTTAATCTTCAGACCCGAAAGCAACTCAAAGCAGATTAGCAGAAACTTCAAGTTAATAATCGAATTGGGATCGTTCTGAATGAGCAAAATCGTGTCATCAGCATATTGAGGTGTGACACCCCACCCGGGATTAGGTGAGGCACCACCCCTTTGATATGACCTGCCCCTCTGGCCTTGTCAAGAATGGCAGCAAGAGAATCAACCACAAAATCAAACAACAGTGGGGAGATTGGGTCGCCTTGCCTAACCCCTCTCTTATTCCTAAAATAAGGGCCAATTTCACCATTGATATTGATCGTGGTCTGACCCCCAGTAACCAAGTCCATCAGTCTGTGAATTGTGCCTGACTCGAAGCCTTTCCTCGTGAGCACTTCACGAAGGAACGACCAATTGACACGGTCATACGCCTTTTCAAAGTCTAACTTCAGGATGACAGCCTTCAAGTTTTTAGTCTGCAACTCGTGCAGAATCTCGTGAAGGGCCAGAGCGCCATCCTGAATAAACCTGCCCTTGATGAAAGCAGATTGGGATAAGGAAATGACTCGATGCGCTATCGGAGTCAATCTCAGAGCATATGCTTTGGCCACAAATTTGAAAATAACATTAATCAGCGCAATAGGTCTATATTGCTTGATTTCCTCAGCCCCAGGCACTTTGGGGATGAGGGACAGAGCTCCCATATTTAATCTAGAGATATCCAGCATACCCAGGGCAAAACCATTGAGAATGTGCAGAACCAGATTCTTAAGCATTGGCCAGAACGTTTTAAAGAAGATGACAGGCAGACCATCCGGGCCCGGGGCCGTATCTGCTTTTGTGCTAGAAAGCACCATGTCCAACTCCTCAGGCAAAAAGGAGAGAGACATGCTCAGGTTTTCCGCCTCCGACACTCTGTCATTTGGGTTATCCCACACATTATTGGCAAGGGAAAGGAGCTTTGGTTCCTCCGCACCCATCAGCTCCCGATAGAAGGAGTAGATGTGCTCCTGGATCTCACCTTTCGATTGCAACTCACCCTGAGGTGCAGAAAGACGCAAAATAACACATTTCCTACGTCTGCCATTAGCGATGGCATGGAAATAGGCCGTGTTAGCGTCCCCTTTAAGCGTCCAATTAAGGCGGCCACGCTGGCGCCAATATTCCTCCTCCTGGGCAAAGATTTGGACCATTTGGTCCTCCAGGTGATACCTGAGAGCCCAGCCATCTTCATCTAAGCCCGCATTATCTGCCTCCAGATCCAACGCTTGAATCTGGGACAGTAGGGTTTGCTTCCTAACTCTAGCCTCTTTGCCCTGATTAGCACCCCAACCCTTAAGGAACCGCCTCAGGCCCTCAGCCAGATAGTGCCAGAGGTCAATGGGATCCCGGAGGTGCTTCGGCTCATTAAGCAAGGCCAGCCACCGCTGCACCACCAGGTCTTTAAATCCTGGCATCACTAGCCAGCTGGACTCAAAGAAAAACCTATTAGGTCTCGGGGCTAAGGACTCTCCTGTATCGAGAAGCAAAGGGTTGTGATCCGAGCCCAGCCTAGTTTCAGCAACCAAAGAGGACAAAGGGAACTGTCCCTCCCACACTGGGGAGACCAGCACCCTGTCAAGGACACTCCTAACAGGGTTCAGCTGCTTATTTGTCCAGGTGAAGGCAGCTCCTGATCTCTCAATCTCTTTTAGGCCCAGTCTTGCAATACAGTCGTTAAATAGGTGGACCCTAGGCCAATTAATATTGTTATTATTCTTGTCGTTGGCACCCCTGATCAGGTTAAAATCACCACTTATACACACAGGATAAGCAGCAGAGTTGACTAAACTCTCTAGTTCAGCAAGGAAAGCCGGAGAGCGAGAATGGTCAGCCGGACCATAAACCCCTATAAAGTTGAACTTGAATTTTGACTGCCTATGATAAAGGGCTGTGCTAATGGCAAACTCTCCTTTAGAGAGCTCCAACTTCCAAGGAGCTGTCTCTAAAACCAACCAGCATGCCACCAGAGTGGCCAATCGCTGGTATCCAATCCCAAAAGAACTTGTCACCCATCTCTAGGGATTCAAGTTCATGCATAGAAAAGTCCTGTTTTATTGTTTCCTGGAGACAAAGGATATCAATTTTAAATTTCCTTAAGTAGTCTCTGAGCTGGGTTCTTCGGCCACTGCGATTGAACCCCCTCGGATTCCAGCATAGACACCGCATTAGGACACCAAATTCGCAGCCCGTGCTTGGCGGGCGGGTGTGCTTCTGAGATTAGGTCGTTGTTGCGTAGCCACACTGGCCATTTTACCCCTTTCCTCTTAGCATTCCCTGTAACTGCCTTAGATGGAAGCGGCACCTGCTTCCCTGCAGTCAAGGCAGTAGCTTTTGGCGAGGCCACACTGGCCTCTCCAACAGCCAACGAACCCTCACCTTGCTTCGCGAGCGCAGCCGCCTCTCTTTTCTTTTTCTCAGCCTCACACTTCTTGTGGCAAGCCTCCGCTAGGGAGGCCTGAGCTAGCTCTTTAGCTCTAACCAAGTCGAGGAGCTTACTAGGAGAAAGCGAACAAGACGAAAAAGAAATACCGGCATCGGAAGCTACCTCTAGCAAATTATCATTGGAGACCTTCGAGAGCACACTAAAGACAGGGGAAGGGGAGGTACCTGAAGTTTTGGCCGCCTTGACACGGACCGCCTTGTCCAGCATGGATTCGGCATCAGATCCCTTGCCCCTAGCGCTGCGTCTGGTAGCAGTTGCAGGAGAAGAGGAACCCTGCGCTCCCTTGGGTGTCTTGGGCGCCAGCTTGGCGTTAGAGAGCTTGGAGGACGAAGCAGAGTCCTGATCAGCACGCAGAGACTTGGCCTTGGTGACCGCCGGAGTGGTGGGCATCCTGCTTTCCTGGAGCTCTTGGAGCGCTCCGACAGCGGCAGATTGTCAAACTCCCAACCAATGGGGCTCTCCCATCCCATCTCCTCACGCTCAGCAGCAGTTATCTTGGCAGCCTTACATGGAGAGAAAGAAGGGATCTCTACCCTTTCATCCTCCTCCCCAGAGAAATCCTGTGACGCGACCGAGATGGGCGAGGATACAGCACAGACACCCTTGGACGGGCTAGCTACTTCACACAGCTTGGAGAAAAGGTTGCCATTGACAGACAAGTTGGAGCCATACTGATCCAGCTTGTCCGGCGGCGGCACAGAGGCACCCTTCCTGCCCACCGGAGAAAAAGAAGGACTGCGGAGAATTGGGACGCTCTTGCACTTGAGCTTCTTTGAGTCGGCTACCTTGGCACGCTGCTTCGGCACCGAACCCAGCACTGTAGGGTAATCCTCCAGAGAGAGGTGCAGCTTGTTGGCTGGTTGGGAGGAGGGGACTTTGCCTTGTCACCTTTCTCAGATGACTTTGCCTTCTTCCTCTTCCAATGTTCGTCCTTGCTTTGGTCTTCAGTATCATCACCATCTTCATCCTCCCTGCGATCCTTATCCTTATCGTTGCGCGGCGGCGCTGGAGGCGGCGGCGGCGCATACTGAGGAGCGCGAGACAGGTCAGGGAAGATCTGGATGTCAAAACCCTCACCATTGACATGGATTCTCACAGAAGTGCGGAGCTTTTCTGGATCAGGAACCAGGAACTTCATGATCACATCCTCATCCTTCACTAAGGACAAGAGATCCACAAAGGTTGGCTGGCCGATGAGGATCGACGCAGCCATGATCCGGTCAGCTACCAGAAGATCGGCAGGCACCCCGCGCAGCCGGACCCAGACCTCTTTCAGCGCAGAAACCGACTTCGGGTTCTCTGCTCCTTCCAGGACAACCACAGGGATCTTTGAAACTGGCAGAGAGAGCCCCTCAGCATTCATGCAGAGGCGGAGGCAAAGGCGGAGGCTGTCGGCATTTGGGAAGGTGACAGCGTAGTCAGTCTCGTTGATCTTCCGCACCTGGAAGTCCCAGCTTTCACAGATCAGCTTTTTAAGGCCGTCATCAATCACTTGCTCGCTAGCTCTTGGATCATCCACCACCACTCTGGCAGCGTTGTCATTCCACGGTTGCGGCGGGAGCGGCAGGCAGTCAAACGCGTAGAAGCTGCCTCCCGGGATGCCAAAACCAAAGCACTTCAGCTCCGGCGCCTTGACCACGGACGGGCACATCCCAGTGGTGTGGCCATCAACCTTACAGAGGGCACAGTGCGCAGGCCTCGTACAACCAGATTGGTAGTGGCCCGTGAGCGTGCAGTTGTAGCAGATGATTTTCTTCGCGCCTTGGGAAGGTTCCCCAGCCTCTTGGGTCAGCACCTCCCTTGTGCGGCTCCGCTCGCCGACGAGAGAGGAGCCGACGGCGCCGGTGGCGCAGATCTCTTGAACTTCTTTGGTGGCTGGCGCTTGTACTGCGACGGGTAGCCACCCGCCCTGGGTCTCCTGTCAGAAGGGCCTCCGCCAGCGCGCCCTGCGCCGTCGTAGGCCTTCTGCTTCTCATCCAGCCACCACTCAGGGGTCCTCTCTCGCTCCCTTGAGCGGGGGCGCGGGCGGGGTCTTTCGTTGGCCGCGATTTCCTGCTCCAGGAGGCCGCGCAGGTACTTCTCGCGACGGCGATCCACATCGCTGCCAGACTCTTCATACGGACGCTTCCCCGCCTGCCTGCCAGAGAGACGGTTGCGATCCATGGCTGAGGGGGGAGGAGGTGATGGTGGCGGCGGAGGTCTTCACGTAGAATGGGATGGGATGAAGTGAGATCTAGGGTTCCCCGGGGTACCCAACGCCAGTTAAGAGCAACCTCCCGATACAGGCTGGGCTTCCTGGGCCTAGCGGGCTCAGAGACAGGCTTGACTTGCTGAAAACCAGGACCACAAACATGCACACTACTGTCCCCCAGAACCATGTGTCCCCGCGGCCCACCAGGCCCATCAGGCGCAGTGCTTTCCGTCCCTTCCCCCGCACTAGGGTTTCGAGGCGCAGGATCCAGATCTGGCGATGTGATCCCTGACTCCGGCACCGGAGACGGCACCGGCAGCGAGATCGACACCGTTCCCACCCTGATTAAGCTTGGCGACGGGCCAGCCACACGCTGTGGTTTGGGGGGGAGAGGGGCCAGCCACACGCTGTACTTGTGTCCAACTCTCGTCGACTGACTGCATGCAGACGGCTGGGACGGCGACGAGCCGACGAAGTGGCAGTGGTGCCCATCGATGCGATCTACGCCGTCGGGAAGTACGTTGGTAATTGCTCGAGATCGATTGATACGACTGCTTCAGATAGATTTCCATCGTATAAAGCAGCGAACCGGATCTCCTTCTCCCGATCTTTTCCGACTCTACCTCTTCTCGTCCCCTTGCTATTTTCTTTTCTCGTACGCATGTGTTTTACCTCTTCTCGTCTCCTTGCTATTTTCTTTTCTCGTACGCATGTGTTGCGATCCGATTGCTATTGTTTTTCTTGTACGTGTCCGTGGCGGTCAGAGAAACGGGGGAGTTGGGCGACCTACCGATACGCACGACGTACCACCGACGGACGAAGAGAGAAACACTACTCGTATTATATAGTAGAGATAGAGATAGAAATAAGCAGTGCCCCCAGTCAGCCAAGTAAAATTGCCCCTAGTCCCCATCAAAAAAAAAAACAAATTGCCCCTAGTCCCTCCAATCCAGCAACGTTTGTAAAAGCCTAGAAAGAAAAGAAAGGCCGGCAGCCTGCCAAGCTAGTTTCTCACGTTCCAGCTTCCAACAATATCATGATCCAGTAACACGATCCAGCGAGGCAAACTCCGTCGCTTCGTCTCTGGATAACGAGAGCACAAAGTCAGCCATCGGCTTCTTTCTTCGACGATCTCGACCGCCCTCCACCAGACCGCCACCGCCGTCTGCCGGCCGCTGCCGCCTCCGCGTTGGTACTTATTACAGTCAGTAGCATAGCCTCGCCCACAAATATATGCCAAGGTAAGGACTAAACACAACAGATACAAATTAGGGCTTTTCAATTTTTGATATAATCTTTTTTATTCTCGCGCTTTTGATCTTTTTCATGGCAAATCAAATAGAATCCATACTACTCCCAGTATAGTGGTCCTAATCAGATTTGGTAGCATTGATTTGTAAACTACCCGTAAACAAGTTTCTACGATTTGGGAATTTTCTATGCAATGCAATCCGGGCCTGATTAATGTACTAGTGTTCTCACTTTTCTGCTTGCCTGCTACTACTAGCAAAGTTTGCATATGAATTTATACTATTATTAGTGTGTCAACAATTTGGCAGGCAAGAAGAAGGAAAATTATGGAGTTGCTAATGAAGTTGAAGAAAATTTATAATATAAGATGATAAATCGCCGTGGGAGAAATAAAATGTAATGGTTTAATATCTTACACTTTTTTATGTTTATATCACCTCCATTAGTATTTGCATGGCTGATTCTAACATGTGTTTTCTATTCGTTGGTAACAACATTTACCTGCAAGAAAAATAATATTCTCATATTTGCAACCTCGGAACTATTTGGATATATGTCTTTTCAGCCAAAAAGATTTGTCCACTATATTAGTAAACTTGTCATATTGCTGTTGGATGAAGTATTTAACTAATTATCAGAAAATTGTTATAAATATATCATATTTGGACGTTTATAACCTTATTTAGCTCTGTGTTGGTGATTTTTCTTTCCCGAAAAAAATATTGGTAAAATTTTCTATACATGCACTAGTAGAAACAGGACCTTTGGTCCAGAGTCGTTTTGGGCTCTAGTCCCGGATAGCTTTTGAACCCGGACTAGAGGGGGGCACTAGTCCCGGTTCAACGGCAACGAGGCCGTGCAGCAGTTGTCCCGGGTCGTAGGGAACCTCTAGTCCCGGTTCGTGATACGAACCGGGACTAAAGGTCCGTGGCAGGGCAGCCGCAGAGGGGGGCCGCGCGAGCACCTTTCGTCCAAGCTCGTATCACGAACCAGGACTAGTGATGGACTTCTAGTCCGGTTCGTGATACGAGCCGGGACGAAATTTAAAACCTGTAGATCTCCCGCCGACGCTTTGGAAGATGATCAGAGCCGCCGTTTTGATTGTGCTTTGGAAGATGATCAGCCCGGCGTTGATTAGTGCTTTGGAAGATGATCAGCCGAATTTAATCACTGCATGCGCCGCCCGCCGGCCTCCCTCTCCGCCTATATAAGCTACACTAATCCATGGCTTAAGCACACACATAATCTCTCTCTCTCTAATCCTTGCAAAAACTCTCTCTCTCGATCCCTCTCTTCTATTCCAATGGAGCCATTCGCGCGCGTACCTCCATCTCGGTTGTACTACTTCAGCAAAGAAGATATGCACTTCAAGGTATGGGTCACCCTCCGTGCATCACACGTGGAGAGGTGGATCCGCGACGTGAAGAAGTTCTTCCTCGACGCCGCCCCGATCAAGTGTGTTGGACTCGACTGCGAGTTCACCGACCCTCTCCCAGGTCGACAGAGGGATCTTCACCCGAGAAAAGGCAGCGCACCGCCGTCTTTCAACTCTCGGTGGCGTCTGAGACTCTTGTTTTCCAGATCTGCAAGGCTGATGGGGTACCGCAGCTCCTCGTGGATTTCTTAGGTGACGAGACCATCAACTTCTACGGCGTGGCTATCCATAATGACGTCCGCGGTCGACCTCCAGAGGGATAGCCGGAACCCAACCGGCAATCCTACTCTGAGTCTCTATGCGCCCTCCAATGCTATCATTGGGACAAAGCTTGAGAAGAAGAAGAAGAAGAACAACAAGAAGGACAAGAAGAAGGGCAAGGACGACGACGACTTAGAAGACCTCCGAATTTTCGGATGGGGCAACGTTCCATTGAGCTACGATCAAGTCTTGTATGCCGCTCTGGATGCTCGCCTCGGATTCGAGATTGCACAGAAGTGGGATAGTCTACGTGGCTATAATACCAATGGCGGTCGTCTTAATGTCGTTGATGAGTAGACTAGCTATATAGTGATGCGTGTGCTCCCGTATGTGTGTTCTCATGTATTCAGTCAATTCGGTATATAGTAATGTCTTAATGTCGATTTACCGGTTTAAAGATATGAATATTTCCATATTAAATTGAAAATGACAATAATAATGTAAAATTAATTTTTTGTTATTTGAATTCAAAACTATTAGTACTTAATCATTAATGTTTATGTTAACATAGGTTTGGACTTCAAAAATAATATGATTATTCTCTACAAATAACAAAAAACGAATTAATAATTATTATTAATCTAATCATTAATATTTATGCAAAAGATGATATGGACACAATATTTAGATTCCTATTTCGATTCATACATATTATTTGTCGAATTTCGATTTACCAGTTTAAAGATATGAATATTTCCATATTAAATTAAAAATGACAATAATAATATTTCGATTTATCGATTCATACATATTATTTTTGTGATCGATTTATACATATTTTTTTGAATTAATAATTATTACTTAATCATTAATCTTACTTATGCAAAAAATAATTTGAAGTAATATTTATGGAAAAATGAATTAATTTTTGAATTAATAATTCGAAGTAATATTTGTGCAAAAAATGAATTAATAATTATTATTACTTAATCATAAATCTTACTTAATCATTTTTTTGATCGATTTATACATATTATTTGTCGAATTTCGATTTACGGATTTAAAGATATGAATTTATCCATATTAAATTAAAAATGACAATAATAATGTAAAATTAATTTTTTTTGTTATTTGAATTCAAAAATATTAGTACTTAATCATTAATGTTTATGTTAACATAGGTTTGGACTTCAAAAAATAATATGATTATTCTCTTCAAGTAACAAAAAAATGAATTAATAATTATTATTACTTAATCATTAATATTTATGCAAAAGATGATATGGACACAATATTTTAGATTCCTATCAGGATTTATACATATTATTTTTCTGATCGATTTATACATATTATTTTTTGAATTAATAATTATTATTACTTAATCATTAATCTTACTTAATCATTAATCTTACTTATACAAAAAAATAATTTGAAGTAATATTTATGCAAAAAATGAATTAATTTTTGAATTAATAATTTGAAGTAATATTTATGCAAAAAATGAATTAATAATTATTATTACTTAATCATTTTTCTGATCGATTTATACATATTATTTGTCAAATTTCGATTTACGGATATAAAGATATGAATTTATCCATATTAAATTGAAAATGAAAATAATAATGTAAAATTAATTTTTTTGTTATTTGTTAACAATTATTATTATTTAATCATTAATATTTATGTTAAATATAGGTTTGGAATTCAAAAAATAATATCATGTGACATCAAAGTCTAGAGGATAATAAGATTGATACTATAGTATTATCAGGATGTTATCAGTGCAATCTTGGAATCTAATTGGAAAGGAACTCAAAAGTTAAGCGTACTGGGGTGGAGCAGTGTGAGGAAGGGTGACCGATCGGGAAGTTTGATCACTAGTGCGAGGATGGGGCAAAGCGTATTGGGACTTGAGATTAGGGGCGGTTAGAGATTAAACTGACAAATAATTCAAAGATTTGAAATCTACGGGAAGTTTGATTACTAGTGCGAGGATGGGGCAAAGCGTGCTGGGACTTGAGATTAGTGGCGATTAGAGATTAAACTGACAAATAATTCAAAGATATGAAATATAGAAAAAATTCAATTTTTTTTGAAAAAATTCAAAAAAAAAATTCAAAAAAAGGGCCTCTTGTTCCGGTTGGTTTTACCAACCGGGACAAAAGGTTCTCGACCACGCGCGGCGTTATCGGCCACTTGGGTAGCCATTTGTCCCGGTTCGTAACACACCCGGAACTGGGGGGGGGGGGGGTCTAGTATCGATTCGGGTGTCCTAGCTGAGAAACCGGGACTAGAGGCCCTCCCCATCCGGGACTAAATGTCCGGTTTGTACTAGTGATGGGTGCCCCCGTCCCTTTTTTCCCTGGGTCCACCCCTGCCTGAAGAAACACACAGCAACAGGAGAAGTCATATGGAGGAAGGAGATGAACATCACCGTGAAGGCTACGGACGCGAGCGGCCTCGGCTTCAATGGTGAGGATCGGTTTTAAGCTCTATCTTCTCCTCTCTCCCACACAGCTAGCATGGCGGATGAAGCCCCGTATGTGACGTCGCCGGGGCTCACCAACACACTGCCGTCGGCCAGTTCGCCCGTCGTCACACCGACCAAGTTCGCCGCCGTTGGTGGCCAGAGGCGAGAAGGGTGCTGCCATAGCACAGCCCACGTCTCGCTCGCCGGACGACGGAGCCAATGAAGATGACGCCACGGAGTCGCCAATGTGCAGCCCACCATTTCAAGTCGCCTGCTCGTCAGCAACGGCAACGTGACGTACAGGTACGAGCCGGCGTACAGGAACACGTCCAGGACGGCGTACAGTTCAGCCCGGCCAGGCGTACAGGTGCAGGTCGAGGCGTCCCAACGTACTTGTGTAGCTCAGCGTACACTTCGACGGAGAAGCCCAGCCCAGTTTGGTGTACAGGTTCACGTCGGCGTGCAACCCGGCGGACAAGCTCGATTCGCATCACGCGACAGTGGTCGTTGACGGCAGCGCTATTGAGCGGCCAGGCGCGAGAAGCTCCGCGTACAGGTCCTTGGCGTACAGGAACAACGGTGGATCACGTCATCACCATCGGCATCCCGCGGCGGCGTGTCGCTGTTGCCGACGCCCGGCGACGGTGGCCGGACGTGAGCAACCAGTTTACCTAGACGTACAGGATGAAAAAGGAAGCAGCAGCAAGCATGGACGTACGTGCATGGTCATATGAGCCAACTAGCTAGCAAAGTCTATGCATGGCTTGCCCGGTTCATCCCTTGGTGTCAAGTCCGGCACCAGCTTGACATGGAGGCGCCAATTCATAGGCCCGGCGTACAGTACAGGTCTAGTATGCCTTACGACGCTCGCCGCACATATTCAGCCCGACGTGTAGCTCGATCGACGTTCAGCACGGGCACAGCTCGGTTTGCCGTACAGGTTCAGCTCAACAGTCCGGCGTACAGGTGCAGGCAGGGCAGTTCGGCACAGAGACACCATCCGGCGAACAGGATTGCATCCGCGGCGACGCCTCATCGTCATAGTCCGTCACCCAGCGGCACCTTCGACATCACTCCTCCACAGGTCCATGAGACGGCGTCCTCGACTAAGCCGAGACTGCCGTGAACTCGGCGTCAGGCCAAGACGAGGCACCGACCATATCGGCCAAGCCGACTTAAGCGGCAGTTGGTTTTATACCGACGTCAGTCTCCTAACCACATACTCCTGCTAGGCTTACCCCTTGCACACCCCGACGAAGCTGTTTGTTGTCCAGAAGTCCTAGTAAAGCGGACTGCATCATGCCACTTCACAACACTCTTTTTCGCCGTTCAAGACCGATGAGCGCGCGACGGCGAGGGCAGGCGAGGCCGGAGTGAAGGCCACGCTTTCATCGGCACGTGTACCGACGAGGACACGGGCTCTGCCGCTACCCACACACACCACATCATCATGCAAGCAGAACGTGAAGCGAATACGACGACAACACAGCTTAATCGGAGGTGCCTCACGGTGTAACCCGCGGGAGTAATTGAGCAGGAGCCTTCCGAGGCCCGTGAATCAGGAGACTGCAATCGCCATAGTCAGGTTAGCCACGTTAACAGGCCACGGAGCGCAATGTTCGGTAATTGTATTTGTTATCTCAAAGATGAATAAAATACTGTTCCCGTCTTTTTTTTATTGTTTTCTTTGTGTATCATTATACACTGGCACGCCCGCATCTTTTTCTTTCTTTTTACCTTTCCCCGGTGCGTATGAGAGAGACTACTACTTCCGCCCTACTCGCGGAGTACCTCCTAGGTTTTTCTCGTGTCAAACACTCTGGTACACGACGAGGAAGCCATCACAGGCAAGGTGGAGGCAATTTTCTGCATGTTGTGTGTCGAGTGAGAGGAATGGTCAGAGCTGTTGACTCCAGGCGCCAGGAGCGAGGACGACGAGATTGTTGGGCCGGCCCATCCCATCGACGATGGGGAGCGACGGCTAGCGGCGGTAGTGTTCTAGCATGAATTCAGGCGTGGAGGTGGCACTGCGCCACGAGGTGCTTACTGCCCGGCAGCGGCCAAGGTCCTTGGACGGCAACCGGATGAGTATCTTGTCAATGATCTCCTGGGGCAGGTCGTCGAGGAGGGTGAGTCGTCTTCTTTTCGGCATGGTGCTCAGTCGAATCAGGCCACCTGAAGAGAAATGGTAAATTGCTTCAGTGACCGCCAAAAATGCGCAAGCCTGAGAAATACACGAGCAAGGCGAGGCGAGATGGGTTTACCCTCGGAGACCCACAATATAGGAGCGTCCAGTGACGACTGCTTCACCAAAGTATGCACAGAACCTGGAAGATCAAACCTATCAGTTCCTAGTGTGTTCCGTCGCTTCTGGACACGAACGCATGGGAGATGTGAGCGCCAATGGTAAAAGCAAAGGAGAAATATATTAACGCACAGGACGGGAGAGACGGCCAGTTTGGGCGGTGAAGCTGCTGACCTGCGTCGGGAAGAAGGCACTCCGGTGGACTCCCGAGGGATTACGGCTTGAAGGGGAACACCAGCTCGGTAGAGTGAGACGGGGAGTGATGCGGCGCTTGGCCGACACAGGGAAGGGGAGTCAAACCATAGAGTGGGCGTGCGCGTCCGCACCGCACCCAGGCGAGGAGGGGAGTTCGAACTGGAAGCCATTGGCGCGAGGAGTGGAGGCGAGCTAGATCCACTGGGGAGTGAGCGAAAAAATTAGGTCTTGCGATGGGGAATTTTCCGGCCGCACTTCCAGGAGAAGAGGAGTGATTTTTTTTTGAGACTAGAGGAAGAGAGATTGACTCAAACGAGCCAAAAGGCCGAGGAGGCCACGGGCCCACGGCCCATGTAGACACACCCTATGATAGACGGATAAAAAAACTGGAGCGTGTGCGACTGAAACCTGATTCCTCGTGCTCTTATCTCTCCCTCTCATGCATAGATTTTGTTTCTTTTTTCTTCCTTATATTATTTATATTTTCAGGTTTTTTATTTCCCCCTTTTTATTCGTTGCAAATGCCTAGCTGACGATGAAGCTATCAAGCAAAGCAAGCCACCACGATCTGGCTAAGTACCGAACCTCAAAAGCGACTCCCCGAAGGGGGAAGCGATGATGACGTTGCCGATGCCCGCTCTGTCAAAGGCCGAAGCTTAGATTTTCACCCGAAGATCCCGAGTCAGGAGATTAAGAGCTCCTCGATGATGCCTACAACGAGGTGAGCGACATCCGAAAACATCAAGATCGCTTGAATCGACCGGGGTCAGTGCTATCCTTTTGTGCAGTTCACAATGCCCGAAGTCGTTCAAGACTGTCCGCCCAAGACGTAGTAGCCATATATGCCATGCATCTCGTCGCCGCCTTAGGAAAAAATACCATGGCACCGTACGCCGTAGCGCTCCCTGCCTCACACATTGTCCTAGGATCGCCGTCCCGACGTCCACGCCTCCAACGGGCATCGACCTCGTCGCCCATGTGGCCAAAGACAGAACGCACCAGCACCAAAACTTGGATATGAATCTGGCCATTGGAGTCTCTATATTGAAGCAAAGGCACTGCTGCTTTCTGTTCCGGAGGTGAAGATGAGGAAGATCTCGCGAGTGGGCAACTCTGTGGCGCATGGTTTAGCTCAATTAGGCAAGCGTGAGTGTGGTGTGTTGTTTGGGGTTCTTCCTTCCTGTGTGTTGGAGGCCTCTCAATATGATTGTAAGAACGTTGTGACCTAATTAATAAAGCCTACCTTAAATTCCAAAAAAACAAAACTTCGATACATTCGTGGAGTTTTTCCATTTCTCCCGGGTCTCATGTGCTCGGTGAATGGTGAAGCACTGAAGCACCCTCGTGTTATCCTGGGCTGAATTACAACCAGTTTATATGGGCTTCTCATTTAAGCCCGTCTTTTTCTTACCATTTCTTCCTCCTCTTGCCCCTTTCGACCAGGGGTAACTGATCTATACTTCATGCTCATCCATCTCTCGGATTCTAGCCGCATTTTAGCCTCGTGTGCGCTTACACATGATGAAATGAACCAGAAGCTCCAATTTTGAAGCTCACAACATGGCAAGATTCTCAACTTCTGTAGACGCGGGACGCCATGCGTTGTAGTTTACCCCTATATATTTTTTTTGATGCTCACCGGGGGGGACAAAGTCCCCACCTGAATTTTCTCATTTATATAGGAACAGAAAACCTCTTTTTACAGGGAGATGATTTTACATGGGGGACAGGAGGGGAAGAAATCTATCTTTACAGGCAACTAACCAGGGCCTGTTGCCCTGTGATCACAAAGGCAGAGCAGCCAGGAAGCAGCGTCCTGAGCACAATCTGCAGGTAATCTAGCTTTCCACAAGCGAGCTTCATCTTTGCATGTTTTGAGAAGGAGGGGCAGACTGGGAGCCTGTTCCTTGAACACCACAGCATTCCGGTGTTTCCACAGGCTCCAGAAGCAGAGCAACACGAAAGTTGGAGCAGTCCGGGGGGCACAGCGGTAGGGGCACCGTACTCATGGAGCCGTCGAACATCAGCACCCGGGGGGAAGACGAAACCCAGGGGCGCCCAAAACCTTTGTGTGAAGCCGCACTCGAAGAAGAGGTGGTTCGGCGTCTCTTCCGCGGCGCCGCAGATGGGGCACTTGGCCTCCGCCGGCGTCAGGATTCTCTTTTTCAGCAGCGCACTGCGCGACTGAATCCTCGCCTTGGAGAGAAGCCAGGCAAAGAAATGAACCTTCGAAGGCGCATGATTCTTCCAGACGAACTCGAAAGCCGGCGACACGACGCCGCCCCATGTTCGGAGCTTGTAGAACTCGCCGGCATCGAGCTCCCCCGTTTTCTTCTTGCACCTCGTGAGTGTGCGCACATCTTCAGAGTTTGTGATCACCACGTCAGAGAGGAGAGCGTCGAGGACATCAAACTGCCGGCCTCCTGCCGTGTTGAGCCTAGGCACCAGAGCACGGCGCACACTGCCGCCCAGCACAGCGGCCACCGTGGCCTCGACATTGAGCGCGTGAGAGAAGAGGGACGGCAGCTGGCGGCAGAGAGGGCCGCCCGGCAGCCAGGAGTCCAACCAAAAGGCAGTGTGGCGGCCGTCCGCAACACAGGAGAGCGTGATGTTCCTGTACATGGGCATGAGGGTGTCCAAGCAGCGCCAGTGCGCCCCGAGCTTCCTGCGGTCGCTGCCTGCACTCCAAACCCAGCGCGGCCAGGGCGCTGAAACTTCAGAGTGAAGGCGGTGAACAAGTTTCAGCCGCAAGCACTCATTTTTCACCGCGAGATTTTTGATGCCCAGGCCGCCTTCTTCCTTTGATCTGCACACATCGTCCCAAGCCACCAGGCATTTGGCACCGCTTGGCCGATCCTTGACATTCCAGAGGAAAGACTGGCGCAGCCCTTCGATGGCTCGGAGCAGAGCAGGAGGCAGTTCCATCGCACCCATAGCGAAGGTTGGGAGGGCGTCAAGCACAGCATTCAGCAGCACAATCCGGCCACCCGAGGAGAGGAGGAGAGCACTCCATCCTGACAAGTACTTGTCCACCTTGGCTATCAACGGCGCGAAGTGATGCAGCGACAGCTTCTCCGCTGTGAGGGGAAGGCCAAGGTAAGTCTGTGGAAAGCCTTCAATCCGACACCCAAGCGCATCCCGGATGATTTCCAAATCGGGAGCAGGCACATGCATTGGGACCAAAGTACTTTTATGGAAGTTGATTGTTAGCCCGGTGGCTGCAGCAAACATGTCCAGCAGTTCCTTGAGCCGACGAGCAGCGGGGGCATCCGCTTTCATGATGATCAGCGTGTCGTCCGCATATTGAAGGACTGGGCAAGGCTCTCCTGGCAGCAGAGGGTGTTGGAGCAAAGGGTCTTGACGGATCAATCTCTGCAGGACATCGGCTACAAGCAAGAACAAGTATGGTGAGAGGGGGTCTCCTTGGCGCAGGCCACGCTTGCAGTCGATCCAAGGGCCGGGGATTCCATTCAACAGAACAGCAGACCGGGATGTCGTAAGGATCATCTCCATCCAGTCGCACCACAACTCGGGGAAACCACGGGTACGCAAGATGGTGCGGAGGCACGCCCAATCGATCGAATCAAAGGCTTTAGAGAAGTCTAGCTTCAGCACCACCGTGGGGCATTTCCTTTTGTAGCAGCACTGAACCAGTTCTGTTGCAAAAACGAAAGTTTCCGAGATGCTTCTGCCTGACAAGAAGCCGGTTTGATGCTCATCCACTAACGCACCGATCTGGGCTTGGAGACGAGTGGTGAGCGACTTGCACACCACCTTGATCGAGCAGTTCTGAAGCGAAACTGGGTGGAACGAGCTGGCAGCAAGAACTCCATCAGCCTTGGGGAGGAGGACGACGTGCGCCCTGTTGATCGCTCCCAGCTGCGCGTGCCGGGCATGGACAGCGTCGAAGAGATGCAGCATGGCGGGCCGCACCGTCGGCCAGGCAGCACGGTAGAACGATGGGCCGAGGCCATCGGGGCCTGGGGCGCTAGTGCGGTCCATGCCAAAGACTGCGGCCTTAATCTCCTTCTCCTCGAACGGGGCCGTAAGGGCCAGCCCATCAACCATCCTTGAATTGTGGTAGAGCTGATCCACACAGAAACCCCAGCTAGTCGGCCTGGGCCGGCCCAACAGGTCCTTGTAGAAGGCATGCAACGCCGCCTCCTTGCCGGCATGATCAACCACGACGCCACCATCAACAGTCAGCTCCCGAATCTGATTCCGGCGAAAGCGCTGCGTAGCCCGGGCATGGAAGAACTTTGAGTTCTCGTCCCCCTCCACCACCGCTCTGAATTTCCCCCTTTGCTTCCAGTGAGCCGCCGTAGCTTGCACAGATCGCGCAAGCTGATCGCGAGCTTCATCTCGCAGCTCCATCTCATAACCTGAAAGATCACGAGACTCTTCGAGAAAATCAAGCAAGCCAATGACAAATCTGCAATTGTTATTGAGGTGTGGGATGTACCGATGCCCTTTTTTCCAAACCTTAGCTGCAGCCCGAAAGCTTTTGATGCACGCAGCGAGATCGAGAGCGGCGTTGCGGGGGGCACCACGACAGTTCCAGTGAGCGAGGGTGGAAGGGAGGAAAGAGGGGTCCAAGAGCCAGGAGTTTTCGAAGCGAAAGTGGGAGGGGTTTGGGATGGTGGTGGCGGCTCGGATGAGGAGAGGGTGGTGGTCAGAGGTGGGACGCGGCAGAGATGAGAGGGAGGAATCGGGGAAGGCCGTGTTCCACTCATTGTTGAAGAACGCACGATCTAACCGCGCCATAACAGGGGACGCCTGCCCATTCGACCAAGTAAACAGGCGATCACGGAGAGGGAGTTCGAACCAAGCCAAATCACGGATGAGGGAGTTGAAAGTTGCAGCGAGCCCATGATTAAAATTGTTGTTGTTTTTTTCGGCAGGGTAACGAACGAGGTTAAAGTCCCCCATGACGAGCCAAGGTCCGTGAACCAGCGGGGCCAGCGCAAGCATCTCATCTACGAAAAGAGAGGTGAGGCTGTGATCGGAAGGGGCGTAAACATTTGTCACAGTGAACTCAAGATCCGAAACGGTGGAGGACAGGACAGTGGTGAGACTAAAGGTTTTTGGGGTAGAGGAGAGGAGAGACAGGTGCCTGGGGTCCCAGGCCGTCAGCATGCCGCCCCTGCTCCCATCGGCGTCCACCGTGACGAACTCCGACAGGTGAAAAGGGAGGAAAGAGCGGGCCTTGGCCGCGGAGGTGGCTGCAAGTTTTGTTTCCTGGATACAACAGACAGTGGGGTTTGAAACAACCAGCGCATCACGCGCAACCGTGCATTTGTCGTCGTCACCTAGGCCACGAAGGTTCCAGGATTCGAGCAAGAGGAGTCTAAGACTGGCACTATCCATTACAAAGGTAGACAACAAGGAGACACACACGGGGGCGGAAGAGCAGCAAACAGCGCTGCTCTTTTTGATTAACATGAGAAACTAGACGAAAAGGGGGGGCGGGGCGCAGCAGCAAGCAGATCATGCGCGCTACGTGGTACCGAAGGGCCGGGGGCGTACTAATCATTTGCAGGAGCAGACACCTTCACGATCTTTCCAAATGCTGCAGCCTTGATCTCTGACACAGACTTCATCCCCATGGGTGACAGTTTGCCCAGCAGATTGTTCTTGCTAACATGTGCCTGCAGGCTGCTCGAGCATCCTTTGAGAGTGTCTTTGAGCTCCCTAATCTGCACAACCCTGGTCATGGAGTCCACGAAGGTGTCGCCAGAGCGGCGCTCTTTCGCGGCGAGGCGGCTGCTCCTTTTGATAGGTTCAGCAGCTTTGGCGGCGCCGCCCCACTTGGCCTTGCCACGCGTTTTGCGGCGCTGGTGAGCCGAGCCAATGACTTCAGTCCAGCGCTCCTCTTCCTCGGCGTCCTCCTCAGCACGAGCTTGGGCAGCAGCAACGGCCAGGGTATCAGCAGCCGCCCTGGCATCAGCCTCCGCGGCCGCCAGAGGGGCAGCAGCAGCCAGGACAGTGCGGCTCGCACCGTCCCCAACAGGGGCCCCGCCGTTGCCCTGGGCGGGGGACGACGCCGCGGAGGTGATCGCCGAGGCATCGGAGGCACTCCATGGCTCAGAGCAAGCCTAGCTGGCAGGCGAGGCGACCAAGGACAGCGGGGATGGCGGCGGAGGCACATAGGGCGCCCGCACCCGGCTCGCCTCATCAGACGGCGTCGGGGGCATCAGCAGCAGCGTCTGTCCGTGTGCTCCACCTCCACGCGGATCCGCAGCCTGGTTCCCTCCAACAGCAGCGCGCGGACCGTCGGTCCCGACGTCTCTCTGGCCCGGCTCACCTAGCTGGGCTGCGCCGCTGACGTGCCGAAACGGAGGAGGAGGCGGTGGCGCGAAGAAGGGCTGGTACACGCCGCCCACCGTCGCCGCATCCAGGGCCCAAACCTTCACCACTTCAACTTGCATAGGCCTGGAGCCCCATGGGCCTCCACGCGGCCAGAGATCGTTGGGGATGCTCCTGGCATCGTCGGCCAGCAGCACCACTTTGACAGAGGTCATGTCTCTTCCTTGGAGGCAAACAGGGTCGATCTCCATCAGGTCACCAAAGCGGGCAAACAGAGTTGAGACCCCTCCCGGGTTCACATGCTCAGCAGCGAGAGGAGAGGCCTACAGCAGCACGCAGACGGCGGGGTTGCTGGGAGTCCTTCCCGCGTCTTCCTCCCTCTCCAGCGTGATGCGCACGTCATCGTGCATGATGAAAGGGATGGTCAAGGCCATCTCCCGCGCAACGTGCGAGCGGAAGCGGACGTAGGCCGCTCCGATTCCCGAGGGCACCACCTCGAACTGCAAGTGGGGGATAGCACGAAACAGAGCCACCGAGATGGATCGGTTGGCGTCGATGAAAGCATTCGCCGGCTCAAGCCAGACCACGGCAAGGCGGCGCGCCGCGTCCAGATCCCCTGGCGGCATGAAAACATCCGCGGAATCCGGACGGTCAGTGGACGCGGGAATGGAGAGCATGCTTGCCACCGAGCCGGACTCGTACTCGCTCGCCGATTCCTCGCCACCGGAGAGGACGGAGGAGGGGGCAGCAGGCGAGGCAGGCGGCTCCTCGTCGGAGGACGCGGCACGGCGGCGCACAGGCGTGGGGATGGCCTCGATGTCCCTCAAGGGGGGGAACTCGACACCGTCCGCATTGCTCGAACCAGGGCGAGCAACGCCAGGCGGGAAGCTGGGAGAGCCAAGGGCGGATGGGAAAGGTATGGTGGAGCGTGGGGAAGTGGGCGCTGCGGGTGCGGTGGGAGGCGGTGAGGCGATGCAGATGGTGGGCGAGGGGAGTGGCATGGTGCACTCCTTGAGGCGGTGGCCGGACGCGCCGCAGCCCCGGCAGCAAACAGGGTCCCTGCAACCCGAGACCGAGTGGTGTTTGAGCAGAGCGAGGCAGCGGAAGCACTTGCCCTGCAAGGAGCGCGGCGGGGTGGTTTTTGTGGGGGATTGCAGAGGAGGGGCAGCAGGGGAAAGAAGAATATCCAGGTACGAGGGGGAGCGGCTGGCAGCAGTAGCAATGAAGGGAGCCGGGAGGCCGGCGCCTCGCGCCCCGCGCCATCGCCGCCTACGTCAGCTTCTGTGAGGCATGAACGCGCAACAGGGTCTTCGGTAGGGGATGGCGCCATGCCATGGCTAGGCGAGGAGACACCTGAGTTGACATGGCGTTGAAGGAGGCCAGCAGACGAATTCATTGCAGGTACTTTCCATTTAGTGCCAGAGGATTTGTTAGGTGAGTCCGATCTTTTCTTTTTCTCCTCTCTCACCGGCAACGGCTCTCTGACAGGCACCTTAAGCGCAGCATCCATGGCGTGATCACGATCCAGATGCAGGGCAAAATCAAACCCTCCCAATTGCCAGGCCCCTAGACAAAAATGTAGCGCGCGATCTGCTTGCTGGCGAAACGAGTTCGGAAAACATTTGGGGCGACCAGAGAAACCCTAAGCCGCTCGGGGGGAGCGCAGAGGAAGAAATTCAAAATGTTTTCGACAGAAACGGCGGTGAAACAGGGAGAGAGAAACGTGGCGTAAGCCAGAGGTCTCCAGGCGATGGGGAACACAACGGATCAAGGTGGGCGAAGGAGACGATGGACTGAAAATGCTCAAGAACGTGGGATTGGAACTTCTCACCTGGAGTGCCCGCCGCAATCGAAGTACGCCCTCGATCTGCGCCGCGGGAAACCGAAGCCGGGGCGCCGCCGCGGTCAGGAGCAGGGGCATCGGCGGGGAGGGGGTCGGGGTGGCTGGGTGGGCTGGCTGTGTGGTGGGCGGCGGGCGCCGGAGCGGCACCCGGCGCTGGGTCGCCCGCGTCGCCGGGGGCGTCGCGGGAGCTACACATGTTTTCGAAGCCCAAATCGCCTTAGGTATATTGTCTTCACCCCTTGTCTTTACCCCCTATATATGATATTTCTCTCCTCCGCCGCGCGTTGTCCCCGCCTCCGACGAGGTCCCGGCGAGCCCTCGCCGCGGGAGCTGCCCTCTCTTTTGGACTGAACCCGAAATTGCAACAGTGATCTGACTCAGTCGTACAGGCATGACATGCATACAGTCGAATGTGTATGTGCATGCCGCGTGTGCCCATGCAACAACTCGACCCATCCACCTTGTTTAGTTTTCTTCGGAGGGAATCGCCTTGTGTTTAGTTTGTCGACCTGCTAGGCCTAGCTAGCCTTGCTCGTCATCACCGATGATTAGTTTATGAAATACACAGTGGACCGATGTCACATCGAGGTAGTACGTCCATGGACAATGCACGCGACCTCTCGAGGCCTGCTAGGTCGCCCTAGTGGACGTACTACAGTGCAATATAGGTAGCTACTGATCAGGCTTAGTGCACGTCGATCGCTTCAATCGATCGGTCATATGCATGCGACAGATGCCTTGTACTATGTGACCCTTTGATGCTCAATCTAGCGCTGTAGTACTTACAGTCTTAATTGTCGAAAAAGCTACGACAAATTGATTAAAGTAATGCACACAGGTACTACGTACTACTGCTTTACGCTGTTGTGTACAGATCAGGAGGAGGAGTATCAGTTTAGCTTTAGCCTTCCTTCTGCTACTATTTGTAGCCATTTAACTAGTGATGAGGCGCCTCGAAAAGATATACAAAGGGTATCATTTTAGCTCTATATCGTTTCTTGTACGTATACCTAATTAAGGCGCCTCGAAAAGATATACTACCACTGTATCTATTATGTTGATGAGGAGGTGCAAAATAGAAATAAAACAGCTCCCAGTATGTGCTATGTTTGATTGATTTCCTTTTCCCTTTCTTGTGTACATATGTATAGTGAGTTGGCATGCATGATGTATGTCATATATGGCACCAAGTAAAGTAAAACAAATCAGTGCATTTTGTACTACTATATATCACATCTGCTTGCTGTACTAGTACTCACTCCGTTCCAAATTATAAGCATTTTTAGCCTTTGTTGATTCATACATATTTAGACGTATTTTCTTGTGTTGATTAACTCGTTCCACTCCGTATATGTGCGAATCAAGAAATAAAAACTTATATTTAAAAACTGAGAGAGTATGTAGTATATAAGTAACGATTGAGCGTCCAATGGTTCCTTGTTTTTTCTTGTGTTACGATACAACAACGGAGCACATGTATATAGTTTGTCGTACGTGTCCGGTAAGGGTGAATATTATTGTATAGTACGTAGCAGGTGTATATAAACATATATCAATTGCCAGTAGGTGCCAGCCATAGGTGATGGAGCATACGTACATACCGCATTTTCATACATATACGTAACTACTCACAAAGACACGGAAAGAGAGAAGAGGGCTGGCGGTCACATGGCCGTTGCCGCTGTTACAAAAGATAGCAGGAAACAATGAAGTAGTGGAAAGATCAAACCAACGGGGATACGAGATTTAACGTGGAAAACCCCTCCAAACAAAGGAGAGGAAAAACCACGGGCGCTAGCCAGCAATCACTTCACTATATCGGGGTGAGGTTACAAACGCCGTGGGTTTACAATGTATGGCTTGGCATACCCTAACCGGCGGCTTACAAGATGTATTTATAGTGGACAAACCCTAAGTCGGCTGTAGTCCGACTCGGAAACGATCCGTACCGTACCGGGACGCTCCGCTCTCCTACGTCACAAGCTGGCCTTTATCAGTACATACGAATTTGGATCACCAGAAAACAACACTCCACCTTGAGACAAATTCCATCTTGTAGCATCAACGAGAACCTTTACCCCTGAAACAACAAAGAAAACACCTTCGGCGCCAAATAGCCTCTTGGGCTAGACAGTGATACCAACTAAGCCTGAGCATAGCTCAAACTTAGTAACAGGAACAGGCTTTGTCATCATATCAGCCGGATTATCATGAGTACTAATCTTGCATACCTTCAGCTTACCTTGTGCAACAACATCACGCACATAATGGTATTTGATGTCAATGTGCTTTGTTCTCTCATGGAACATCTGATCCTTAGTAAGGTAAATGGCACTCTGACTATCACAAAACAGGTTAATGCAAGTATCAACTCCACAAAGCTCAGCAAACAAACCTTTCAACCAAACAGTTTCTTTAACTGCTTCTGCAATGGCCATGTATTCAGCCTCCGTGGTGGATTGGGCAACAACCGGCTGAAGTGTTGCCTTCCAACTAACAGCACAACCACCAATGGTGAACACATAACCTGTGAGGGACCTCCTCTTATCCAAGTCGGCAGCAAAATCTGAATCCACATAGCCTACGAGTCCCTCACCAGCTCTGCCAAACTTCAAGCAAGCATCAGACGTGCCACGGAGGTACCTGAAAATCCACTGAACAGCTTTCCAATGTTCTTTACCAGGATTAGCCATGTATCTACTCACCAAGCTCATAGCATATGACAAATCAGGACGTGAACAGACCATAGCATACATCAAGGAACCAACAGCACTAGAGTATGGAACTCGAGACATGTACTCCAAATCATCATCAGTAGTAGGACATTGAGTAGATGACAACTTAAAATGCGAAGCAATAGGAGTACTAACAGACTTTGCATCATGCATGTTAAAACGATGAAGAACTTTCTTAATGTAACTTTGCTGACTAAGAAATAAGAACCTAGACTTTCTGTCACGTGTAATTTCCATACCTAGGATTTTCTTAGCAGCACCAAGATCCTTCATCTCAAATTCGCTGCTCAATTGTGACTTGAGGGCAGCGACATCTTTCATGCTCTTGGCAGCAATCAACATATCATCAACATATAACAGCAAGTATATAGGCGATCCATCAACAAACTTAATGTACACACAGCTATCAAATTCAGACCTCTTAAAGCCATGTGACAACATAAATGAATCAAACCTTTTATACCACTGTCGAGGAGATTGTTTCAAACCGTATAAGGACCTTTTCAACTTACAAACAAGATCCTCCTTACCCGGCACTATGAACCCTTCAGGCTGGTCCATGTATATCTCCTCCTCCAACTCTCCATGCAGAAACGCAGTTTTAACATCTAACTGCTCAAGCTCAAGATCATGCATAGCAACAATGGAGAAAAATGTCCGAATAGAACTATGCTTGACAACCGGAGAGAAAACATCATTGTAATCAATACCTGGGATTTGACTGAAGCCTTTTGCCACTAACCTTGCCTTAAATCTTGGAGGCTCACTTGGAGACAAACCCTCCTTTCTCTTGAAGATCCACTTACAGCGGACTGCTTCTTTTGCTTAGGCAAGCGCACAACATCCCATGTGCCATTCTTCTCAAGTGACTGCATCTCCTCTTGCATAGCGGAGATCCACTTCTCACGGTCACTTGTAGCAATTGCTTCAGTATACGTGGACGGCTCATGTCCATGCTCCACCTGTTCTGCACAACTCAGAGCATAATTAACAATGTTACACTCCTCAATTAAACGTGGTCGAGGACCACAATTCCTCCTTTGTCTACCAGCTGCGATAGACAGATTTTGTTGCTGCATAACAGGGGATGAATCAGGCATATTATCATTATCAGAATCAGAGTTATCTGACGCATCACCATCATTGTCTTCAGTGACAATTTCCTTTTCAGTGGAGTGCTCCACCTCGACACGAATCTGTTCCTCATCTGAACTAGCTGAAACATCTGAGGACAACTTATCAAAGTACATAGCAGATTCATTGAAAACAACACTCCTGCTCATGAATGCCTTGTTAGTTTCGGGATTCCATAACTTATATCCTTTTACACCCGAACCATAACCAATGAAAACAGACTTAACAGCTCTCGGCTCTAATTTCCCATTATCAACATGAGCATAAGCAGTGCAACCGAAAACTTTAAGCTGTGAATAATCAGCAGGAGTACCTGACCATACCTCCATAGGTGTTTTCTTGTCGAGGGGAATAGATGGTGACCTGTTTATCAAGTAACAGGCGGTGGCTGCCGCCTCAGCCCAGAAACGCTTACTCATGCGAGCGTTGGAGATCATGCAGCGAGCCTTGGACATGATTGTCCTGTTCATCCGCTCCGCTACACCATTCTGCTGAGGCGTGTACGGGATGGTGAGGTGCCTGACAATTCCTTCTGTTCTGCAAAAATCATTAAAAGCATTCGAACAAAATTCACCACCATTGTCAGTACGAAGTATTTTCACCTTCCTCTCTGTTTGCCTTTCTATCATAGCTTTCCACTCCTTAAAAGCAGCAAACGAATCATCCTTATTTTTCATGAAATAAGGCCAAACTCTTCTAGAGTAATCATCAATAATAGTAAGCATATAACGAGCACCACCATAAGAGGGCTTACGTGACGGCCCCCAAACATCAGCATGTACATATTCAAGTGTACCTTTGGTGGTATGAACGGAAGCATTGAACTTAACTCTTGTGTGCTTACCGAATATGCAATGTTCACAGAATTGCATCTTTCCCAAACTGCAGTCTTGCAGCAACTCTCTCTTGATCAATTCTGCCATACCAAGTTCACTCATGTGTCCAAGACGCTTATGCCAGAGGTTAGTTTTACTTGAATCATCATGAGAAACAGCAGCAACAGTACCAGATAAAGTGCTACCTCTAAGAACATATAACTTAGCAGAATTCATATCACCAACCATAACTATGAGAGAACCTTTTGATACCTTCAGAAGTCTGTTTCCGCCGGTATACTTGTACCCGTCACAATCAAAGGTACTGAGCGAGATCAAATTTCTCGCCATGGTTGGTATGTGTTTCACGCCCGTCAACGTGCGTGTCATGCCGTCATGTGTCTTGATCTGAACAGATCCAACGCCAGCAATGGTGCATTGCTGGTCGTTTCCCACACGCACGAAGTCTCCAGTCTGCACTAACTCATAAGAACTGAACCAATCTCTGTTACAGCAAATATGAAAAGAACATGCAGTATCTAGAATCCACTCATCTTGACGAGAAACACATGCAGCTAAAACAGCTAGGCATTCGCCATCAGAACTACCATCAACAACAGCAGCCTCACCGGTATCATTACCTTCATTAGTTTTCGGTTGGTAAGTACCTTTCCTTTTCTCCTTGTTCTGCAACTTCCAGCAATCATCAATGGTGTGACTACTCTTCTTACAATACCTGCAGAACTTGTCACGGCCTTTAGACTTTGAGCGACCTCTGTTGCCCTTGCTCTTGTCTCTGTTGTTGTAGTTGTTGTTGTTGTCTCGCTGCTGAGGCCTTCCTCGGACCTCCAAAGCGTCACCCTTGGAAGATGACGACGCCTCCTGCTGTACCATACCCTTCATCTTTTCCCTCGTCATGAGGTGCTCATAAACCTCAGCGGTGGTTAGTTCATCACGGCTAAGCAGTATGGTATCACGGAAATTTGCATAGGAATTTGGCAGCGAAACTAGAAGTAAAAGTGCAAGATCTTCATCCTCATATTTTACCTCCATCGACACTAGGTCAGAAACGATCTCCTTGAAGATCGATATGTGATTCATTACCGAACCACCTTCTTGCAGCTTGTGCGAGAACAACTTCATCTTCACATGCATCTTGCTGGTGAGATCCTTGGACATGCAGATCGACTCCAGCTTAGCCCACAGCTTGGCTGCGGTTTTCTCCTGTAGTACTTCTTGCAGGATATCATTAGATAGATGAAGTTGAATAAGAGACACAGCCTTACGGTCTTTTCTCTTCTCATCGGCGGTCCAGTTGGCCGCCTCCTTATCGCCGAATTTCTCCAGCGCTTCGTCAAGATCGTTGGACTGTGCGAGGACAGCACGCATCTTGACCTGCCATAACGAAAATCTCGTCTTGTAGTCCAGCAACGGTAGATCGAACTTCATCGATGCCATCCAAAAACCTAATCTGAAAACAGATCTGAAACACGGGCTCTGATACCACTTGTTACAAAAGATAGCAAGAAACGATGAAGTAGCGGAAAGATCAAACCAACGGGGACACGAGATTTAACGTGGAAAACCCCTCCAAACAAAGGAGAGGAAAAACCACGGGCGCCAGCCAGCAATCACTTCACTATATCGGGGTGAGGTTACAAACGCCGTGGGTTTACAATGTATGGCTTGGCATACCCTAACTGGCGGCTTACAAGATGTATTTATAGTGGACAAACCCTAAGTCGGCTGCAGTCCGACTCGGAAACGATCCGTACCGTACCGGGGCGCTCCGCTCTCCTACGTCACAAGCTGGCCTTTATCAGTACATACGAATTTGGATCACCAGAAAACAACAGCCGCCATGTGCATCACATCGCCTAGCTACTTGCTTCATCACTAAGTAAATAAACAAATGTACTACAGTAGATAGATATTTGGCCTTCGAATTGTCTCGTCACGTTTGCTATGCAGAGAACTGCAGCGGCAACAGCAGCTGGCAGCCATGAACGGCAATCCATCCCATTCACATGCATATATTATACGCAAGAGAAGAGAAGAGAAACGAAGCGCAGAGAGAGAGATAGTCGTCATAGTCTTCTTCTTCTCCTCCTCGTCTTGGTGCCGTGGCGTCGCATTGCAAGTTTGCAGCTTCATCGATCGATCGGTAAGCCCCGAATTAATGATTCCACATATATATCAACATCATTCATATTATATCAACCAGCACTGCAAGTTAATTACAACAACCTCGAGCAAGAAGGTCAACCTGCATATCTAATTACAGATTTCGTTTCTGTTGCATGATTGTTGATTCATGTATGAATATGTCTGATGCCTGTCTCTTGATTTCACCATCCTCTGCAGGTCAGGACAGCCCCCAATAACTGGTAGTACGATGCATGACAGGACAGCCTCTGCGGCCAGCAGCAACCACCTCCAACCAAGAACAACAACTGACCTATCTCACTCCCAGGAAGACCATAATCCCGATGATGCCGCTGCCCCTGCCGGACAGCTCATCACCCTGCCCAACGGCGACATGTACTCCGGCACGCTGTCACGGGGAGTACCGGAGGGCACGGGGCGGTACGTCTGGGCCGGCAGCGGCTGCGTGTACAGCGGCGGGTGGAGGCGCGGGATGAGGCACGGCCACGGGAGCACGAGGTGGCCATCGGGAGCCGTCTACGAAGGCGAGTACTCCGCCGGCTTCATGGACGGCCAAGGAACACGCACCGACGCCAACTCCTCCTCGTCTTACTACAAGGGTCAGTGGCTGCTGGACCGCAAGCACGGCCTCGGGCTCCAGGTGCACGCCAATGGGGACGTGTACCAGGGCTCCTGGGTCCAGGGGCGGATGGAAGGCCATGGCAGGTACACGTGGGCGAACGGCAACAGCTACGTCGGCGCCATGAAGAATGGCCTCATGTCCGGTAAAGGGGTCCTCACGTGGAGGAGCAGCGCCGGCGACGGCGGCGGCGGGGACTCGTTCCAGGGGAACTGGCTCGACGGCGTGGCGCACGGGTATGGGCTGTACACGTGGGAGGGCGGCGGGTCCTACCTCGGGACATGGTCCAGGGGCTGAAGGACGGGAAAGGCACCTTCTGCCACGGCACGGTTCCGGCGGCTCACGTCGACGACCTGAGGAAGAGGGGCGTGCTGCCAGACATCTCCTTGCCGGATCCAAAGGCCCCGGAGGCGAGTTTGTCCAGGAGGAACTCGGGCCTCGGGCAGCCTCCCATGAAGAAGAAGCTGTCCCTGCAGAGACGCCGGAGTATCGGAGTGGCCATCAGGAAGGTCACCAGAGATCCTGAAAAGGCGCCGAAATGCCAAGATTGCAGCTCCCAGATACTCGAAAGGGAGTACGCGCAGGGCGTTCTGATCAGCGAGATCGTGCTGGATAAGTGGAGCCTCCCTGAATCGTCCTCCAGGAAACTGAAACTTGGCCTGAACAGGGCCAGGAAAAGGCCCGGAGAGACGATAATCAAAGGCCACCGGAGCTACGATCTGATGCTCTGTCTGCAGCTCGGAATCAGGTAGTTAGTTAACGCATATTACTGCAAGTCATCATCCCAATCTCAATCAGGACGTGGCATCGGAGCTAATTTATTTCCTAGTGATCAGTAGAAGGTTGAATTTCGTGGCTGCACTACGCACGCAGGTACACGGTTGGCAAGATTACGCCGATCCAGGCCCGTGAAATGCGAGATTCTGATTATGGCCCCAGAGCAAGTTTCTGGATGAACTTCCCCAAAAACGGATCGAAGCTCACTCCTTCACATCGTGCTCTAGATTTTAAGTGGAAGGACTACTGCCCAATGGTCTTCAGGTTTGTGCCTCACCACTTTTCATTCAACATGACAATATATATATAATTCAGTGTCTCTTTGAATCTTGTTCTGCAATGCTATTGATTTCTTATAAACTCGCATAATTTAAAATTTAGCTCGTTTCAATAGCTAGCAAGTACCATAGCAGCATTTTTCTTCTTCTTCAGGACATAACGGGAGGATACTAATTTATTGGTAGTGTTTGATTATAGAAATTTGAGGGAGATGTTCAAGATTGATACAGCAGACTACATGATTTCCATTAGTGGAAGTGATGCACTTAGGGAGCTATCTTCTCCTGGAAAGAGTGGGAGTATCTTTTTCTTGTCGCAGGACGACCAGTTTATGATCAAGACCCTTCGGAAATCAGAAGTGCAGGTTCTCATCGTCTACCAAATTCCAGCTCTTGGTATAGGAAGTTTTCAATGATCTGGAGTTTACTTCTCTCACCCAAAACACATGATCGAAAATGGATATGTTATATGGTCCAGAGCTTTTAGCTTATCCGAATTAGTCTCCTTGTTCACTTGATGAATCATATTAGCATTTGAATCAAACTTGTCCTTCTTGCTCACTTAATTTCTTACAGCTGCAATATTGATGTTTACTTGACATCATGCAGGTTCTTCTGCGTATGCTTCCATACTATTATCGTCATGTCCAAAACTATGAGAACACACTCGTAACTAAATTCTTTGGCCTCCACAGGGTGATACCTTCCAGTGGTCAAAAGGTAGCTAGTGACATTATCTACTGTTGTTATGGCTCCCTACTGTCTTATTTCAAAAGTAAAAAGGTCCTAAAATTTATAATAAAAGTTATGATTTTGACTAGTACTAGGTAATAAACTGTTTTATTTCATCATGTCAAAATAATACTACTGAATTTTTTCAACGAAAATTGTTCAATAATATAATTACTTTTTCAATTTTCAATGACATATATATCACCGTTGCCTACTGTCAAAAGCTTCTTATAGTATTTTTTAAACAGGTTAGTACTTTTCGTTCAATCCTAAAATGACACTACGTCCGCTCTGTTCCTAAATATAACATGTTTTGGTAGTCCATGTTAGCCTACACTATCGTCTTCTATTTTGAACGGAGATAATATTAGATAATGGTAGAAACTGACCCATGGATTTTTTTTCTATATGCAGTTTCGATTTGTAGTGATGGGCAACATGTTCTGCACAGAACTAAGAATCCATCGAAGATTTGACTTGAAAGGTTCATCTTTGGGCCGTTCTACCGAGAAAATTAAAATCGACGAAAACACGACACTAAAAGACATGGATCTGAACTATTCATTTTATCTTGAGCCTTCTTGGCGGGATGCTTTGCTTGAGTAAGCATGTTCCCTTTGGGAAAAAAAAACAACGTATATATTCTCATGACTAGTTTCGATTCTAACAACCATGTTTTGTTATTATTCCGTGTAGGCAGATTGAAATTGACAGCGAATTTCTAAGGAACCACGGTATAATGGATTACAGCTTGCTTCTTGGTTTCCATTACCGGGCTCGTCGAAACCTACAAACAGGATCAACATATCCTGAAAGTAAACTAACTGTTCTTTCCGAAGCAGGTAAGCATGCAATATAAATATCTTTATTTCTCCGGGTAAGCTGTCCAATTAACCCATTATGTAAAAAGAAATATTTTTGCTTGCTGACATCGCTAATGCAGATGCCGCGGAGGAGGGTTCTGCTTATAACTATCGAGACGGGCTGATTTTGGTACAGCGAGACAGCGACAAAAATGGTCCAGTTGCTGTCGGCCCCCACATTAGGGGGAGCCGCCTGCGTTCGTCGGCGGCACAAGAAGTAGACCTTCTGCTTCCAGGCACAGGAAGGTCGTCATAAATTGACTTCTCTTTTTCTATCCTCGTGTTCTTCGATCCAATGCTAATGTATGATCTGAGATGGTTGAATTTGTTATGAAATTGGATAGGCTCCCGGTCCAACTAGGAGTCAACATGCCGGCGAGAGCGGAGAAAGAAGAGAAACAAGAGGATGGCAGCAAATCGCTCCATCCAGTGTATGACGTGGTGCTCTACATAGGGATCATTGACATTCTGCAGAAGTACAACGCGAAGAAGAAGATTGAGCATACATATAAGTCCATCAAATACAAGTATAACCCCTTGTCAATATCTGTTGTGGAACCTCGCTTCTACTCTGAGCGCTTCTTCAACTTCGTTAGCACCGCATTCCCCCAAAACTCTTATATTCAATAAATCAACTTTCTTTCCTCCTATCTGGCAAGAAAATAATGTCAATAAATACAAGAAATCATAGGAAGTGTGTTTGCTTGATATATATTTATATTGCTCATGTGTATTGTTTGAGATCATTGGAGGCAATATATGTATATTTTTCATAAGCAACACTCACGAAAAGTAGGCAATTGTGCGTGCTCATTATGCATGGATTTAGTTTGGTGCATTGATATAGTTACATGGAATTATGACTCCGGGGTCACATGGTTGCTTACTTGCATGTGATGTTCTACGTTTCCTCCATAAAAGTTTTATGAATCCAATTACAAAAGTAGTTTGTATGATGTTTTAGAATTTATCTTTTGTCTTCTATTAATGTACTGGTAAAGCAAATTAAAAACAAAACTCATTTTAAAAGAGTGAAATCAATGTTTTATCCTCTAGTTATGCATTTGTGAGAAACTAATTTTCCCGTCTAGTGAAAAGTCGCCTAAATTAACCATTTTAGAAAATTTGAAGCCTCCTTTTCTAATGCCTGCCCGTTGGGCATGGTGTCATATGATGATTATGACTCGAAAATATTAGTACAGTGATGAGGAATTGAACAAATGGTGAAGAAAATGCTAGACATTATCGTTATTTTTTTCCGAATCAGAGGCAAAATATTTGACTCGTGTCATTAATTAATACGAAGAGAATTTCCCGGTTAATTATCGGAAAACCGCGGGTGTTTCTTTACATATTTTCACGCAAGACAAAGAACTAACATGCCAGTCTATTCATGCATATAAAATGCATGGGGTGAGACGGTGTTCAAAATTTCATGTATGATGTATTTATTATTTAGATTCGCTAAATGGGGTAATAACTTTCACAAATGCACAACTGTGGTGTAGAAAGTGATATTCTCTCTTTGGAAAAAAATGATACTCGCTCCGTTCACAAAATGATGTCTCAACTTAAACTAAATTTGGATGTATCTCCAATTAAATTATATCTAGATATATGCAAATTTGAAATAGGTTGAGACATCGTTTACATCTTTTGTAAACGGAGGGAGTAGATTTTATTTACTCGAGCTACCAAGCCTCGGAAGTCACATGCATGCATTGCCCATTGACGTCGATCGATGTGACACCAGTCCAGTGTGTGTTTCATAGACTAATTTGTGATTTTGCATGGGCACATGCCTCATGCACGTGCACAGTCAACTGTTAGTTTCAGTTGGCGACGGGGACGCGCCGCGACCAGGGAGAGATGGCTCTTCTTGGGACATCGTCGGAGGTGGGAACGAGGCAGGCGGAGGAGAGATGTGCATCGGTTAACAAACAGTCAACAGTCGGAAATCTACTACCGTATCACCTTTCTTTTCACGAGGACAACCAGCTGCTAGATTCTTGTGAGCGGATGCGTTTGTTCTGTGTTTCGTAAAAAAAAACTGCTAAATTCTTTTTCAATGCTAGAAATGTTTATTGGAACAGTAGTCCGATCCATAGTGGGGAAATCAAACACACATGGCCTCCCACGTCTTAAGAAAAAAGAAGCTCAGAGTAAGTTGTTACCTTAAAAATTGGAGCTTTTCTAGGTTATGCGCAAACACACATGAACCAAGTAAATTGCAAAAATAATAAATATCTTGCACATTTGTGCCAAAAATCTAGAGAAACGTTAGCATTGTGGAAAATCACAAAAAAAAAAACTGGTTTACGTCAGTTCTTTTAGAAAGCACTGATAGTCGATCTTACACTCGCTAAGTATGCTTCTGACAGGTGAACCCCCAATGTTAAGTCGATGTGAAAACGAGAAAAAGGTCCTAGTCAGTTCTTTCAGAAAACACTGATAGTCGATCTTACACTCGCTAAGTATGTTTCTGACGGGTGGACCCCCGACGTGAAAACAAGAAACGGGTCCTAGGCAGACATTCGTTAACGGTGCACTCTTGGGCACCATCAAAGGAGACCGTTCCTCGCGGGTAAACTCGAGCTCGCACTCCCTCTTTTCTCTCTCGCTCCCGTTGTCAGGGTTTGCTAGCCGAGCTAGTGTATGCACCACTTTATTTTACTGGTAGAGGTCGCGAGCCTATTTATTATGACTAGACCGTACGGTCGTGGGTGTCGGCGGTAGCCCGCTTTAACTAACCGCCAGGATGTTTGGCGTTTGACAGAAGGGTCAATTCAAACTAAAAATCTAGAAACGGTTTATTTTGTCTTAAACTTTTGTCTAAAGGTTAATTTGTGGATGTGTCCATGTTTGGTTTCCACCCTCTAGGTTTATATATAGGAGTCTTTTGCCGCCATAGCCTCGTGCGAGTATCAGTGACTTGTGAATTGGTATTTCATGGGGAGCGAGTCGTTGATCCCTTCGTCGATTCAATCTCCGCCCGACTCTTCTTGGGATCCAGTAGGTAACCGGCTCCTTGCCTTGTTCCCATGACTCCCCTGGTCGTCAAGATTTTTATGATTCTTTATTTTCTTCGTTGCATGATTTTTTTTTTTGAGGATAAGAGCATCTCCAGTCGCGGCGCCCAAATGGGCGCCTAAAGGCCATCCGGACGTGCCATTTGGATGCTGTCCGGACAAGGTGCGCCATTTGGACGCCCGTGTTCCCCACTCGCGGAGCCCAAAGGGGCGTCCCAAAAGGGTTTTTTACATGAATTTTAATAAGCCGGTACCTGGTCTAACTCCAATCCAAAGGTGGAATAATAAAATAAGCGCATTGCGCAAACACCTGAAAGGTTGGGCGAGACATATGGTGGGGCAATTAAAAATGAAAAGCTACGGTTGTCATCTATTATAGATGAACTCAAGGCCGCTGCGGAAGTTAGACCCCTTTCAACGCAAGAGATCGAATTGAAAAATCGCTCTAATGCCGAGATGGCGGGTCTTCTTCGTGAAGAGGAGATCAAATGGTACCAACGATCAAAGGCCCAATTTATTCTGGAAGGAGATGCGAATACGAGATACTTTCATACTCTTGCTAATGGAAGACATAGAAAGAAAATCATCCACTCCTTAATTCAGGAAGAGGGTACGATCGAAGGCCATGAACAGTTGAAATCCTACATCACGAAGTACTATAAAAATCTATTTGGAGAGCCGGATGCAGATAATTTCTCGCCGGACGAAAACCGAACAGATGATATCCCGCAGGTTTCCGATCAGGAAAACGCCCATCTGACCGCTCCTTTCTCTATGGAGGAGGTGAAGAAGGCGGTATTCCAAATGGAACACAACAAAGCACCGGGTCCGGATGGTTTCCCTGCGGAGTTTTATCAAATTTTCTGGGACATAATCCAATCGGACTTGCTTGAGATGTTTCAGGATTTACATACTGGACATCTTGAGCTGTTTCGCCTAAATTTTGGTGAGATAATTTTGTTGCCAAAGGTTAATGGATCAGAAAGGATTTAGCAATATAGACCTATCTGTCTCCTTAACGTTAGCTTCAAGATTTTCACTAAAACTGCTACTATTAGGCTTAACTCGGTTGATGATCATGTTGTGAGACCTACTCAGACGGCATTTATGCAAGGTCGCAATATTCTTGATGGAGTTGTGATTTTACATGAAACAGTTCATGAGATGCATCGGAAAAAGCTTAATGGAGTCATCCTAAAGATTGACTTTGAAAAGTCTTATGATAAAGTCAAGTCGTCTTTCTTACAACAAACACTCAGAATGAAAGGTTTTTCAGCTGAGTGGCGCGCAATGATTCATAATTTCGTTTCCGGAGGAACTGTCGCCATCAAAGTCAATGACGATGTTGGTAGAAACTTTCAGACGAAAAAGGGATTACGGCAAGGCGATCCATTATCTCCTATATTGTTTAATATAGTTGCTGATATGTTAGCCATTATCATTGAGCGGGCAAAGTCCGATGGGCAAATTGTCGGAGTGGTTCCGCATCTAGTGGATGGCGGATTATCCATTCTACAATACGCCGACGACACATTTCTTTTTATGGAACATGATATGGAGAAGGCAAGAAATCTGAAATTAATATTATCAGCGTTCAAGCAACTTTCTGGCCTAAAAATCAATTTCCATAAAAGTAAAGTGTTTTGTTTTGGCGACGCCCAAGAGGAGGCTGCCCATTATGCTGAATTATTCGGCTGTGGGCTTGGCCAGTTTCCAATTAACTATCTCGGCATCCCAATTCACTTTAGGAGGCTAACGATAGCTCAATGGAAACATGTTGAAGAGAGACTACAAAAGAGGCTAAGTAGCTGGAAAGGAAAATTATTATGCTTAGGGGGAAGATTGGTACTCATAAATTCAGTACTAACTAATATGGTACTGTATATGATATCGTTCTTTCAACTACCAAAGGGAGTCTTGCATCGATTGGACTACTTCCGATCTAGATTCTTTTGGCAAGGGGATAGTGAAAAAAAGAAGTACCGGTTGGCTAAATGGGATGTAGTGTGCCGCCCTAAGGACCATGGTGGTCTTGGGATTCATGATCTTCAGGTCAAGAATAAAGCTCTTCTTGGTAAGTGGCTGTTTAACTGCTGACGGAAGAAGGGGTGTGGCAAACCCTCCTTAGGAAGAAATACATAGGCTCAAGTGCGTTATCATAGGTTTCTTGGAAATCGGGTGACTCTCATTTTTGGGCGGGCCTAATGGCGACGAAGAAATTCTTCTTCCCATATGGCTCTTTCTCCATTAAGGATGGGTCTGAGATAAGGTTCTGGGAGGATACATGGTTGGGTACTACCCCACTCCGAGAACAATATCCAGCGTTATATGGTATAGTCCAAGGACGTCACAAGAGCGATATGCTTGCTCAGGTATTGGTTGATAATCAGCCCACTGTGACGTTCCGTAGAGATCTTGTTGGACCCAGACTAGTATCTTGGCATGAGTTGCTCCAGCGACTCGCTACTGTCAATTTGACTCATGGGTCTGATGAGTTTCGGTGGAATTTACGCACTTGCGGAAAATTCTCTGTGGACTCCATGTATACAGCACTCATTCAGCAGGAGGTGCCAGTAGATAATAATAAGAAAATCTGGAAGATGAAAATTCCACTTAAAAACAAAGTTTTCGCGTGGTATCTTCGTCGAGGAGTTATTCTTACAAAAGACAACCTTGCAAAACGCAATTGGCATAGGAGTAAACAGTGTGTTTTCTGTCATAAAGATGAGACAATCAAACACCTGTTCTTCGACTGCAAATTTGCTAGTTCTATATGATCCATCATCCAGATAGGTTCTACTATTTACCCACCTACAAGCATTGCTAATATTTTTGGCAGTTGGCTGAATGGTGTGGATAATAGGTTTAAACAACTTATTAGGATGGCAGCGCTTGCCGTAATATGGTCGCTTTGGCTATGTAGAAATGACAAGGTTTTTAATGATAAAAATTGTTCTCTTATGCAGGTTATCTACAGGACTACTGCTACACTCCGTTCGTGGTCTCAGTTGCAACGTGTGGGGGCATCGAGACATGTTTATGGAGGTGTGTACAAGACTGGAGGACACGGCGAGAGACTTTTTATCCCTACATGGATGACAGCATAATTTATGGATCGGCCCTCCAACACCATAGGCGTTTTTACAATTTCTCATATTGATATGTGATTCGCCTATTTTATTTTTCGTACTTCAGACATGGTTTGGCTGTGTGCATCTTTGTTATGCAGAGGCTGGGTGTATTGCTTAAACATTTTAAGTAATAAAGACTCTCTTTATCTAAAAAAATGAATTTAATATTTTGTGAAAGGAAAAATCAAACATACATAAATATGTAATAGTTCAAATATATAAAATAAAGTTCAAACGTCTTCCTCTTCCTCCTCTGCCGCTGCCATGTCCCGGCGTGCCCACAAATGCTCCGCTAGATCAGTTTGGAGTGCATTATGAGTATTTTCATCACGAATTTCCAAATGCATTGAGATATAATCTGCGAAATCTGCCGGCACGTTGTGATCAACCTGTGCATGAGGACCCTCAAAGTCATATGGCATATGATCATGCACTGGATTATAGCGCTCACTCTCGATGATCATGTTGTGCAGGATGACACAACAATTCATCACCTCCCACATTTGCTCATTCGACCATGTCAGAGCAGGATACCGAACGATAGCAAACCTTTGCTGCAGCACTACAAATGCCCGCTCGACATCCTTCCTGGCGCTCTCTTGTTCAGCGGCAAAATGACAAGCTTTGTTCCCGCGAGGGTTGGGGACACTCTTCACAAATGTTGCCCACTTTGGATAGATGCCATCGGCTAGGTAGTACCCTTTGTTGTACTCGTGGCCATTGACCACATAGTTGACAGGTGGGGCATGGCCTTCAACTAGCTTCGCGAACACAGGAGAGCGCTGCAACACATTGATGTCGTTGTGTGATCCTGCCATGCCGAAGAATGCGTGCCAAATCCATAGTTCATGATCGGGCACAGCTTCAAGAACCACACTGCAATATCCTTTGTGGCCTCCTTTGTACAATCCTTACCAACCAAATGGACAGTTTTTCCAGCTCCAATGCATGCAGTCTATGCGTCCAAGCATCCTAGGAAATCCTCTAGCTGCATTCTGTTCCAGGATCCGAGTTGTTTCTTCTTTATTTGGTCCTCTCAAATAGTTTGGTCCAAACACACCAATCACCGCCCTGCAGAACCTGTACATCGACTTAATGATTATGGACTCTGACATCCGTAGGTAGTCATCTACAGAATCAGCAGGTGCTCCATATGCAAGCATTCTCATGGCTGCAGTGCACTTCTGGATTGACGAGAAACCAACAGTTCCCACGGCGTCCTTCTTCAACTTGAATCATGGATCATACGCCCTCACAGCTTGCACGATCTGGTTGAACAATCCACGGTTCATCCGAAAGCGTCGACGGAAATCCTAGGCGGTGGCGACAGGAACTTCGGCAAAGTAGTCCGAGACTAACATGCAATGGCCTTCCATTCTCTGCCTCGGCTTGCTCTTCTTCCTTCCGAACGACGAGCCTCCCCGTTTTGGGGCGGCATTGGCTTCCTCGTCGGCTTGAAGTCGGAGAAGACAACTGAGAATTGCTATACCTCCGCGGCGATGGCGTCTTCTTCTTCCAACAGCATCGCGGCCATCATCTCGTCGTCGCTATCCATCTGCAATACAACGCGGCCACTGATCAACGACCGGTCGCCGGCTATTGGGGCGACGATGAAAGACGGGGATAAAATCAGGCGAACCTTCCGCCGAACACCTTGCAGGCAGGCGGGTCGTGGAGAGACAGCCGGGGACGGTTGTATCGAATACAGCGGCGGAGAGATCGCCGGTGCCCGGAACCGAAGGCCGTCGAGGAGAGGAAGCAAACGGGGATAAAATCAGGGCGGGGGGCGACTGGGGCGACGAGGCAAATTGGGGCGACTGGGGCGACGATGAATGACGGGGATAAAATCAGGCGACAAAACGACGAGACATAGTATGTGTCTCACTGCCAGGCGTGGCCCGCGCGTCGGGAGCCGACGTGGCGTCGCGTTTCCTTCCGTCCGGGGCCGCCCCAAGCCTCCCCAAGTTGAGGGCGTGGGCTGGGCGTGCCGGACACAAAACTGGGCCGCGCCGGACCGAATTCGCATTTAGACGCCGCGAGTAGGGCCGATTTTGTGTCCGGCACGCCCTAAAAACGTTTGGACGGCCGTTTAAGCGCCCCGACTAGAGATGCTCAAGTAGTCGATTTTGGATCCGGCAAACCCGCCTCCGGGGGCTTTGGATCCGGCAAGAAGAGCCCCTCTTCCTGATCAGGTCGTCGACGTGAGCCGTCGAAACCGCGTGACGTGGCAGAGGGTGCCTTTCCCGTCCTTGAGCCTCCTAGAGCATGTCCCGAGGTAGCACCTGCCGCCCTCCCACGTGTACAGCCCAGCCCGTACCCGTGCGCCACGCCGTCGAGCCAGTTCCCCTGAAATGAGTCCCTGCCGGCGCCACCGTGACAGCGTGCCGGAGTAGACGTCGCCGTTGGGCAGGGTGATGAGCTCTCCAGCAGGGGAAGCGACATCATCGGGATTATCTTTTTGCCGGGAGTGAGCTAGCTAGGTCAGTTCTTGGTTAGAAGTGGTTGCTGCTGGCCGCAGAGGCTGTCCTGTCATGCGCATCGTACTACCAGTTATTGGGACCTGCCCTGCAGAGGAAGATGAATCAACAATCATGCACCAGAAACAAAATCTGTAATTAGATATGCAGGTTGACCTTCTTGCTCGTAGTGGTTGTAACTTGCAGTGCTGGTTCATATAATATGAATGATGTTGATTTATATGGAAACAGTGGGGGGCTTACCGATCGATCGATGAAGCTGCAAACTTGCAATGCGACCCAAGACAAACGAGAAGAAGACCCTCTGCCCTTCTCTTCTCTTCTCTTGCGTATAATATATGCATGTGAATGGGATGGGTTGCCGTTCATGGCTGTTCATGGCTGCCAGCTGCAGTTCTTTGCATAGCAAACGTGACAAGACAATTCGAACCTCGCAGAAATCTATCTACTGTAGTTTTTTTTTTTTTTTACTTACTGATGAAGCAACTGGTCGATCTGATGCACATGGCGGCATGCACGGCGCCAACGGCCATGTGACCGACCGCAAGCCATCTTTTCTCTCTCTCCCTTGCTGCAAGCTTCTTCCTCCATCGTTACTTGTGAGTACGCAGGTACATGTATGATATTGCAGTATACCTGCTCGCTGCTCCATCAGTTTTTTTTTTTTTTTTTGCGGGGCTCCATCAGCTTATCAGCTATATGGCTGACACCTACTAACAATGGATATATGTTTTTTTTTAAGATAAGGAGTGTATATTAATATCGCGGAGATACAAATTACATCCAGCCTCTGCAACAACGCAATAACCAAAGTTACTACGGATGCACACAGCCGAAAGACAATAAGAAAAAGAAATAAAAAGAAAAGTCCCGCTACAGAGTTACAGTCCTTGCAGCAGCCGCACAACCACCACCAAAACAACACATGATGTCCAATTCTTCAAAAGCAACGCCTTCAAAAAGAACAGTGCCAGGCACAACCAATTAAGGCCAGACCTTGGGCTTTCACCCTGAAGATAGTCCTCGCTCTCAAAACAATGGATATATGTATACGTATATACTTCAATAATACTCACCCTTACCGACACGTACGACAAAGTATATACATGTGCTCTGCTCTGTTGTTGTATCGTAACAGTACAAGAAAAATGAAAGAAAACAAGGAACCTTTGGACGATTGACCGGTATATCGTATACATGTACCTTTCCCTCCCTTGCGCTGGCAAATGCGATATATACCAGTACAACATGCACTTCTCAATTTGATTTACTTTACTATTAGAGAGTGGATTTTTAGATGCCGGGCTACATGGAGCCCAGATTTTTCAAATTTTGAAAATGGCATTTTAAAGTTTCAGAAAATTCTGAAAACAATCGTAGACGTAGATGATGAAGTATTCTAACAGTGTGCAAAAATCCAAATCGAAAAACTCTGTATTTTGGGCTGTGCAAAATTGACAAAATCATGGATCTGAAAAATTGAACAATGCAGATTTTGAAACCGCTAACATTAATTTGTCAGATTTTGTCATTTTCATGTAGCCAAAAATACAATGTATTTCACCTTGAGATTTTCCCTGTTGGTTGACCACATCTAGAAGAAAATTCAGATTTTTTAAAACTTAAAAAAGTCAAATTTAAATTTTGAAAAATATCAGGAGCCATGTAGCTCGGGCTCCAATTTGGTTTCCGTTACTATTACTACTAGTACATCATATATATATGCCATACATCATGTGTGCCAACTAACTATACATATTTTTTTTGGAAGGCGGAATACATTAATTGGCTTCTGCATCAAAAAGATACATACGACATTAATTTAATTTATTTGTTGAGATAGCATGGCAAAAAGTGTTACAAAAATCATACAAACCGAAAACGCTAAACAAGGTGACAACGCACCACCAACTAACAGAACGATAGAGAAAACAGATCCTTATGCCCTGGGCACAGCCATCATCGGCTCACCAGCAGAAACTAGAGCCAGTGGCTCATGCGCATGCTCCAAAAAATAGTCGCCTCCATCTTCCGCCTACCCAATTTCTCGATCTAGATCGAAGCGAAGACACCGCCAGTTTGCCATGGATGCCACCACTGCACCAGAATGTGTCATTGCTCTATGTGTGTCCATCGTGCGAATGTCGTCGAGACCCCGATGCGTCACGCTGCCGAGACTCGTCGTCGTTGATGCGTTAGATGCAGCACTGCTCTACCTTCAGACCCATCTATTCATCATGTGCTCCAAAACAAAAACCCCAATAGGGAGAACGACACCGATAGTGTCGTCATTATCCGATCTGGGACATTTAGATTTAGGGTTTCCTCTCCCGAGCCTGTGACAAGCAGACGAGAGCTACACCGACGATGCCTTGGACACGCCGCTATCGTCCGCCATGACCAAAGTCTAAGCGCGATTTTCATCGGCAGTCGCACATCGCAAGTTGGAGCAGAGTCCCATTTTCAAGTTTACTTCAGAGATCGGGGAGGCTCACTTTGATCAAGGCAGTAGTAGGAGCAAGGCTGGTGCATCATCTGTTGGTGGCAGGTGCGCCGGATTGGATGCTTGAAGAGATCAATGGCTGGCTGCGAGCTTTTTTCTGGGCAGGAAAAGAAAAGGTGAATGGAGGGCAATGCCTAGTTGCATGGCAGAGGATTTGCAAGCCGTTAGCATACGGTGGTTTGGGGATAAAGGACCTGCACTTGCAGGGGCTGGCTCTCAGAGTACGCTGGGAATGGCTCAGACGCACGGATGCGTCGAGGCCGTGGCAGGGGCTGCCATGGTTGCAAGACAAGGAGGCATATCAAGTGTTTAGTGACTTGGCAAAGATACATGTAGGAGATGGTGCCAGCACGCTCTTCTGGAAAGACAGATGGATTGGTGGGCAGTCGATCGGTCACCTAGCACCGGAGGTCTTGAAGTCTGTCTGTCAAGCTTGCATGGAGAAGAGGACTGTACAGGAGGCTCTACTAGATCACGCTTGGGTTTGGCATGTCCGAGGTTTTCTGTCGGAGGAAGCTGTGGTTCAGTGTGTGTTTCTGTTCTCACGCCTTGTGAACTTGGAGAGGGATCAGAATGCCACTGATCAATTCCGTTGGACGTGCTCAACAACTGGATGTTACACGGCGGAGGACACATACAAGGCCTTGTGCCAAGGAGACACGAGAATGGAGGGGGCCAGCAGCATTTGGAGAAGCTGGGCACCGCTCAAATGCAAGATTTTTGCAAGGCTGGCGATTCAGTTTAGGCTGTGGACCACAGACAGACGAGTGAGACATGGACTGCAGGATCAAACGTCTGCATGTTTCACCTGTCTTCAAGAGGAGGACACGGTCAGCCATGTCCTGATGGGCTGTGTGTATGTGAGGCAAGTTTGGTACGAAGTTCTGCATTGGCTGAGGGTACAGGTAGAAATACCACGACTCACGGATGAGCTGTTGGGATGGTGGTCTAGGGCGAGACGATCCTTTAGCAAGAAGGAGAAGAGGGGCATGGATACTCTGATCATCCTAGTATGTTGGCGGCTATGGAAGCAGCGCAACGCTAGGGCTTTTCAGAACACCAGAGGGCAATTCTCGGTTGGTGGCCTAGTGGACCAAATCTGTGCGGAGTGGGAGCTTTGGAGATGTGCTGGTCTAGGAGGGAGTAACACTTTTGCGAGAGTAGTACACTAAGTTAGGAGTGTGGAGTGGAGTGGAGTGGGCGTGAACAGACGTCGTTTGTGACGATCTGTCAGGATGTATCAAATGTTTTCTCTTCTATATAAATAAGGTACGCAATTGCGTACTCTCAAAAAAATAAAATAGGAATGGAAATCAATCAATGGTAGCCATATATTGGGATTTATTCTTGTTCCATCTTCATCCTCCCTATCAGCACAATAGATGGACGGATTGATCTACATACATTGGCATATCTTTCCCAAAAAAAAAGTTGTAGGAGTATATCTTTTCGAGGCGCCTTAATTAGGTATACGTACAAGAAACGATATAGAGCTAAAATGATACTCCTACCACTACTACTTGTATATCTCTTCGAGGCGCCTCATAAAAGTAGTTAAATGGCTAGAAATAGTAGCAGAAGGAAGGCTAAAGCTAAACTGGTACTCCTCCTCCTGATCGATCTGTAGAACAGCTAGCGTGAAGCACTAGTACGTAGTACCAAAGCAGCACCCTGTGTGCACTACTTTAATCAATTTGTCGATCGTAGCTTTTTCGACAATTAAGACTGTAAGTACAGCGCTAGATTGAGCATCAAAGCCTCAAAGGTCACACATAGTACAAGGCATCTGTCTGCATGCGATTGAAGTGATCGACGTGCCTAGGGTAGCAACCAAGTGCGCTGCTAATGGACAGATTAAAACAGGGAGAAGAACTGAAGAAGGTGTTGTCCGTACGCTAAGCCTGATCAACAGGGAGTATATTGTAAGCTCGACCAACTATGTCTCGAAAGTCGCGTGCATCGCTCATGGACGTCGATCGATGTGACATCGGTCCACTGTGTATTTCGTAAACTAATCTCTGACGAGGGCTAGGCTAGTACTGTCTACTAAGTACGTCCTAGCAGGTCGACAAACTAAACATGCAAGGTGGTCGATCGAGATGTTGCATGGGCACACGCGGCATGCACCTACACATTCGACTGTAATGCATGGCATGCGTGTACGACTGAGTCAGATTACTGTTACCCGGTCGATTCGGAGAGCAGCAGCGCCACAGGCTGGCGATCGATCCACGGGGACACATCGCGACCGCGGCGGCGCGGACCTCGCCGGAGGCGGGGACGATCGAGGCGCGGCGGCGTCGTTGCCGGAGGAGAGAAATGCACATGGTTAACAACAGTCAACGGTGGACAGTAGTCGGGTCATGGGGGTGATCAACTACACATGGCGTCCCGCGTTTAAAGAAGTTGAGAATTTTTTTTTGAAAGCCCACGTATATTCAACATAGTACCACATACAAAGTACACAGTACAAAGACAGAAAGCAACGTACAATACGTAGGGGATACAGGACTAGAAGCGACGTCGTCTTCTTCTCCAGCGTCGACGCCGAAGATCGCCGTCCACCTTCTTACGGCTGCCTGAGTGCGCCTTCCTTGTTGAAAGAGGCCGCAGAGCTTGTCCGCCGCGCCGCGACGGAGCTTTTGCCGGTGAACGGGCACGGCCAGCGCCCTCCCTCTCCGGCAACACCACCTTCCCGCAGCCATCCTCGAATCCGAAGCAGGACGAAGCCGCCGACGTCGTCCAGGCCTGAGTTCCAGCCTCCGGATCCGCCGCCTACACGGATCCGGCTGGACCTTGACGAGCTCGAGCACAGCGCCGGTCCTCGAGCTCCCGCAAATCGAGCGCGCCGCCGTAGAGCCCCGAAGAACTCCACCGCCGGAGATGGCACGCGCCGACCCCAAAACACCCGCCGCCAGCTCCTCCACCTCCAAGGCGCCGCCGGCAGGACCTCCACCAACTTCTACCTTATGTACAGGCCGGGATCGGGGATCCCCCACCCTCCCGCCGCCGGAGCGGCCGGCAGAGGGGAGGAATCCCACGATCCGGCGGCGAGCACGGCGAAGCGACGAAGAAGAGCTAAAAAATCGCATCTCTCCTTTACTGTAGACGGAAGGGGAAGAGGATAAGGTCAGAAGTTGAGAATCTTGCTAGGTAGTGAGCTTCAAAATTGGAGCTTCTTGGTCCAAGTCATCATGTGTAAGCGCACACGAGGCTGAAATGCGGCTCAGTGAAAAGAAATGAGCACAAAATGTACTGTAAATCTACTCCGCACGAGCCGAGATGAGGAAGAAAAGAAATGGGTAAGAAGAAGATGGGGTTAAGTGAAAAGCCCATGTAAGCTGGTTGTAGTCCAGCCTAGGACTTTATCTAAAAAAAAGTCCAGCCCAGGATGACAGGAGGTGCTTAACCAAGCACACGAGACTGTCTAAAAAAAAACACACACACACGAGACCGGGAGAAAGGAAAGTTCAGAAAGCATAAATTGCATCCCAGGCTCCCAGCACACGATTACATGTGCGAAAAAATAGTACCACCTCTAAAACAATCGCATCTACAATCTAAACAAAATGTTTAGATACATTGGAACAAAAAAATGACTACATTTGAAAAGTCACGTGAATAAGAGAAACAAAAATTTAGATAGAATCGGAACAAAACTTCAAGCACACGAGGGTCATCGTGGGTGGGGGTGATGCTCTGGCTGGTTCTGCAGATCCTGTGGCGAAGGTATTCCACAATGCAAGGACGGTTGTGCGGCGGCTCCGCATTCGGTGGGTAGGATGCATGGATCCGGTGTTGATCGAGTGTCTCGCAGGTGGTGTCGTGAGGCACCATTCTTAGCGACGCGAGGAAGCCGGAGCGCCATCTCTGGGAGCGAAGGTACTAGTTCTCTTCTGCCTCTTGTCGCATGGGCGGCGGGCCATGCTGTCGTGGAAGGCGTGGATGTTGGGGTGGCAGCCCCGAGACAGTGTGAGCCAAGGAGCACTGCGGCATGAGGTGCCATGGCGTGTTTGCCTACGGTCGCGGCGAGCTGCGTGGCATGCATGGCTACTACGTCTTGGGCGGACAGGTTTGAACGACTTCGGGCATGGTGAAGTACTCCGCGCGAAAGCATAGCATCGACCTCGGTCGGTGCCGGCGATGTCGGGTTTGGATGTCGCTCCCCTCGTTGGAGGCATTGTTGAGGAGCTCCTTCACCTCCCTCATCATTTTGAATCTCGTACTTCGCTAGATTGTGGTGGTTGGGTTTGCTTGGTAGCTTCATCGTCAACTATATGTGTGCACAGTCTCAAGTGGTGAGCATCCTAGGTGTGGCGTTGTGTCGAAACGGTTTTCGCCAGTTTTCCTTATAAATGGCTGTGTGTGTTCTGGGTATGTACCCTCCTAGCCTTATTATTTAGCCTTTCTCCCCTTCTAATATGAATCATGTGGGGTTTACCCCCAAAAAACATGGCTATTTGCGGGAGACACATTTTAGAGACAATGAAACAAAAAATTAAAATCATTAAGTAATAGAAAATTATTACTTAAAGTAGGAACATAACGGACTAAATGAAGGGAAAAGAAAGAAAAGGAAGAAAAAAAAAGATTAGAAAATAGAAAATTGCAACAAACAAAAATGTGGGAACAAAATAAAAACAAAAGAGATAGAAGAATACAAGGAAGAAAAGAAGAAAAAAAGGTGCATGAAAGGGGGAGAGAGAGAGAGGCATGAGGCATCAGATCATGCTCCAGATTTTTTCCGTCCATCATACGGTGTGTTGGTGTGCTGTTAATTAAAGGAAAAAAAGAGCATACGGTGTGTCTACCTGGGCTGTGGCCTCCTCGGCCTTTTGGCCATGCTCGTCTCAGTCAATCTCTCCTCCTCCAGGCTCGAAAAATCACTCTTCTCCTGGAAGTGCGGCCGGAAATTCCCCATCGCAAGACCTAGTTTTTTCGCTCACTCCCCAGTGGATCCAGCTCGCCTCGCGCCAATGGCTTCCAGTTCGAGCTCCCCTCTTCGCCTGGATGCGGACACGCACGGCCGCTCTATGGTTTGACTCCCCTTCCCTGGGTCAGCCAGGCCTCGCATCACTCCACCGAGCTGTTGTTCCCCTTCAAGCCGTAATCCACAGGATTACGCCGGAGTGCCTTCTTCCCCGACGCAGGTCAGAAGCTTCGCCGCCCAAACTGGCCGTCTCTCTCTCTCATATATTTCTCCTCTGCTTTTAACATCGGCGCTCACATCTCCCGTGTGTTCAGTGTTAGAGGCGACGGAACGCGCTCGTGATGCCCACATAGCTCCGATTCTACTTCTGCAACCCGGTCATCCGCAAGCGTGCTCTCTTGGCGCCTCCTCAAGTTGGGGAAGACATCCGCACCACTGTAATTGGTTTGTACCGGCACCATCCAACCGGAGAATACAGGGTGCTCTGGGTCTCAAGGTCAGTTCACTTGTCTCGCCGCCTTCCGTGGAACAGAAGTTACTGAACCGGCTGTGTTGTTCGTACTATTGTCCACCACCAGCCCATCACCGTTGCAGCCTGCACTGGTCTCCTTATGCTGGCAGCAACATTACGGGAGTCGGCAGAGACATTATTGTGTTCGACACTGAAGCCGAGTCATTTCGGTGCATGCACAGTCCCGCCCAGTCGTGGCCTAATAAGTTGTTCCACCTGAAAGGGATGCTGGCTTTCTGGGCTGGCTCGGCTCATGGTTACAGCGGTTTATTATGGATGTCTGGGTGATGCAGGATTACGAGGCTGAAATCTGGACTTTCAAGTACCGGATTGACGTGTCAATGGTGGAGGTATCAAGGCAACTTTATTTAAGTTCTCCCAAAAGGAAAAAGGAAACAGCAGTTGATTCAAAGATTAACAGGTTCAATGATATGGCAATGCTCAACGGGCGTGAGCTGTTGATCATGTTTAATGGTAAACGAGTGTTGCGATGCGACATAGATGGCAAGTTCTTAGGTATTGTGAAAATTGGAAAGAGTCGATATTGTATGAAGCTTACTCAGCACCGCCTCCAAGAGAGCATTATTCCAATCACGTTCCCACGAGATGCAAGGAGAAGATGAGGAGCCTCCATTCTCCACAGGGTGAATGTTCAGGACTACTGATTTGCTTTGCCCTTTGGATTCAGACCATGTCTTTTGTTCTATGCTCTTATTAATTAGTACTGTTAGTAGAACATGTCAGTTTGGATGGTAGCAGTAGCTCTTACTTATTATGATGTGCAGATGTGGTGAATGTCTTGTTAATGCTCGGAACTACGTAGTGTCGATCTAGGATAGTAGAACTTAATTACTGTTCCTCCCTGCCTCCCAAATTTACTGTAATTTTGGCATGGTTCCGATGCATGAATGGCATCGTTCAGATCTTCGCCATGCTCTTTCATTGGCTGTTGTTTGGTCTCAACTCAGCAAGTGTCACCAGGCATACTTGCACATCTCTGTGTATTACGGCGCTTAATTAGCAGTCTTGTGCTTTGGCCGTGTTGGGAATACTGCCCAGGGCCTTTGTTTCCTGCTATTATTCGTTTCCAGGGTATGTGGCCTCTAGAAGCCAGTTAAATGAGCAAATATTTCTTCTCGTGTGGAGACAGTTAAACAGCTTCATCTGGTTGATTTGTAACTTGATTACACAGTGACTGTTCGCCCGAGTCAAATGTTTCTTCTCATGTGGTTGGTTCATGTCTTGGATCAAATATTTTTTTCCATCTCGTTGCTTCTTTCATCCACACAAACTGGAACTCTGCAGTCTGCAGCTTCCAGCTAGCACTGGAGATCAAACTGGAGCTCGATGCTGACATGGTCTCCTCTGCGTTATCATCACTTGTTATGATGTGTTGAACGTCTTGTTAATGTTCTGAATTATGGAGTATGGATCTATGATACTGGATGGCCGCGGTAGCCCTTACTTATTATGTGTAGTGAACTTCTTGTTAAGTATCTGAACTATGGAGTATCGATTTATGATATTGGAACTTTATTACTATTCCTTTCTGCCTCCCATATTTACTGTAATTTTGATGCACGAATTCACTCTCTTGGCCATGCACTTTGAGCGAATAAATTTTAGATCTTGAAATGCTATTCAGTGTGCAATTTGGTTTGACCTTCTATTTGTGTATTGTGGCACACTGGCACTCAATTAGCAGTATTGTCTCTAAAAGTTACTTGGGTGCTGCTATGATTGAAGACAGAACCTTATAGCTTTGGGCGTTTCTTTGCTGCAGTTTTTTGTGTCTGTGATTTTACGTTTTGTGGGTGGTAACGAGTTGAGGATGTGCTCTCCTGGAGCAAAGTTGATGCTTCATCTTTGCCAGGAGAAAGATTTGTATCTTGAATACAAATATGGCCAAAATATTGTTTCCCTGGTTAGTTTACTGCATGATTCGTTTACTTTAAAAAAATATGAAACTGGTTTGTTTACTTTTTTTTTTGGCACTAGTGCACGGTGAACTTGGAAGCATGCATATTTGGATGCCCAGCCTGACTGCACGGTCGATGCTGAGTTCCTAACGTGCTCTCCTGCAGTATGTCCTCCATCCAGTACTTGCAACAAGCTAGGTGATCAACACCGCGGTGGTTGTTTGGGCTAATTTAGGTTATGTAAATTAGCGCTTACAGTTCCTTGCCGTTGCCCAGTACTTGTACACTTTCTGTTTACATGGTTAAGATGCACTGTGGAATTTACTTAAAAGGTTATCTATTGCAGTTAAAAATGTTACTTTCTGTTTCTTCCACAGGCTGTTAGTTTGGTCTCGGCTGTTCAGAGTGCGATATGCACCTGCTCCTAACTAACACGGTTTTCTGTCTGGTTGTTACTTCAGTACTATTTAGGTCATGTCTTTTTTTATGTCCGGGGCTTTACATTTTTCGGGTAGAAACAAGTTGAAGATGGCAAGTAAATGTGCTGGTTCACAGTTCATCTTTGTCATGATAAACATTTGTAGCTGAATGAAATTGTGACAGTTTGCCGATTTAAAACTGGCCAGTACTTCCTTTCACGTGTTTAATTCATGTCCTAGATTTAGATCACATGGAAAGTCCAGCAATTACAATGATGATATGGACAGCCCAATGCGGTGTGGATGACGATTTTCACCGTCTTGGATCCCGGCGCGCACCGCATCGGCAGCGGCTTCCGCCGCGTTCTTCTACTGCCAGTAGAGGATAGGAACTCTGAATTCTGAACCTGTATTTGTGCAATCCTATGCTTTCATCAGTTGAACTAGTCAAAATGAATCTCACACATTCCATGTGTTCAGGCTTTGTGATCATCGTGTTTGTAGCGAGCAGATTGTGAACTTGTAACCGAGACCAGTCGAATTTATCTGAATCGAATGTATCCAACGAGGCTCTGACAAAATTGCACAGATCTTAGCGCGGGCTTTTCAGTTTCACTTTGAATGTGTCCACCATAGGAGCTATTTCTAGACCAACCTCATAAAGTTTTGCAGTTTCCAGCAAAACCTCCAGGACAGAAGGTCTCGCTACGACATGATTACATACATCCATGAATTCAGTAGTCAACAAAAGCCGGTACCAAAATTCACATCACACCTGAGCTCCCCTGGGGTTGTTTCCTCCAAATCACAGCAAGTAACCTGAAATTACCTGATAGTTCTTCCCACATCAGTAAAACGCATGTATCGGTCAAACAAGACGCTTGAAATGTTATAACGTCTCACCGAGACCACGCAGCAGAGACGCTTGCTGGCTACCTGCAATCCTGGTATATCTACAGGTGCTCTGAACAGTAGCAACTGTTTGGCCTCTTCAGCAACAACCAAGCACAACCCATGCATATGCTGAAAGGTTTGACAGGCAACAAATTCATTAGGCATTTGGCAGCAAATTCACCCTTGATTAGGCAAGTTCCATCACAAATGCCGTATGCCAATAGAAGATCAGAAATTCAGCCACGATTACGATGATAAACTCATCTCCAATCACATGCAGCGAGTGGCTGTGAGATCGGGACCTAGCACCAGTCAGGCAGTCACCGCAAGCAAATTCAAACAGTCCAACATATTCATCTCACATAACAAGATAGATGATGATTATCAGAAGACATAAAGGAGGGATATAAACACACAAGTACAAACGCCATTTCACATCCAAAAACTAACAGGTTCCAGTTCACAAGGCAGACGGCCATAATCCAAAACAAAAGTTCAGACGTAGTAATGGCAACGAAACTTGTCACAAGATTGATAATCAAGTAGAAATATGGGTATCCTCCAGATTTTAGTACCAAGCTCTTGCTGACCATCAGTAAGTCACCTGTCAAGCGAACTTACGGAGTAAGGTTCCATCAAAATTACAGAGGTGACAAAACATATAACGACCAGCTCGCACAGTAACCAAGTGGAAGAGAAAAGGAAAAAATAAACAAGCAATGTAACTCACCAGTCACCACTTCAGTACACATGTTGACATGCGCAAGAGTAACTCCAGAGATTGCTAACGGTTCCTGCTTTGACCTGCATACAAGTGTCAAAGAGTTAAGATATAGTGGCATAAGTAGGTAAATAGTTTCAGACCCATAAGATGAGAAGATATCTGTTCATTGGTCACAGACCTAGTGATGCAGCGTTAAGGAATTCTTTGTTAGGTGTGGCGACTCCTGTTTTCATGCTCGGCTTTGAGTACGTGGCTGTCCCGCCTTGCTCTCAGATCTCGTTTTTCTCTTTTGACCTGCTTGTCTGGGGGTTTCCCCTCCACTCTGTACCGGTTCAGCGGCTTGGGCTTTATTTATGAAGCGGGGCGAAAACTTGTTTCGAGAGAGGAATTCTTCGTCTTCAGGAAACAGCTGCAGGTTCCTTGATTTCAGAAGGTACTCCACAGCGGCACCGTGGAAGTCCATTAAGCTACCGATTTTAATGAGCTCGGCAAGCGAAGAGATCTTATCTGCCATCTCAAACAGCAGCCCCTGAGATATCTCATCCGCAAAGTTTGTCGCAAACTCCAACTTTTCCTTGTAACCAGAAGCACGCTTGGTTTTCTGCAGGTACAGTTTCGAGCTCTCCCTCTCCCACCGGAGCATATGTGTGGCATTTACATCCAGAACAGCCCCAGACGACAACTTCAAGTGGTATCCCACCGTGATTGGCTCGCTGGTCTCTAGCACTGTCACATTAAGCAGACAGGAAACTATCTTGTGCCGCTCTTCAGCGGAAATGTCGAGAGCAGGATCGGCAAGAAAAGCAAGGACTAGTGTGATCATACCAACATTGATCACCTTACCCCGAGCAACTCCTTTTGAATTGACATTTCCCAATGTGAGTGAATCATCCTTCCCAACAGCTTTGGATATTGGCTGGACTCCGATACTTCCATAGATGCTGTTAAGCTTTGCTCGGGACATGGAAGGCAGGCTTGAGGAAGGATACCAGATGAACAATGACCTCTCAGGAAGCTTGTCGAACAGATCCTTGAGGAGTAGATCATCAGGAATAAACACATCCTCCTTCTTTGATAAAATGATAGTTCCGTCAGTACAAACCGGAACCTTGACACAAGTAGAAAGAAGCTTCTCCGTGCTTTTGCTCCAGTTGTTGGCAATGAACTGCCAGAAAGCAGAGCAGTCAGGTAGAGATAGCTCATTGGCAGAGCTCTCCCATGTGCTCCATAGTTTGCAATAATCTTCAGCGCTAGGACCATGCCTCACACCAAAAACAAGCGAAAAGAAGTCCAGCAACTTCTTGTCATAATATTTGTCCAAGACATGCAGCTGCGGGTTGAAAAGGTTGTTCTTATCGTGAAGAACACAACTTAGAGGGCTTACCCACTCTCCACTTTTCCTTTTTTTTGGGATCCAAATCCAACCACTCGTCTTGTCCACAGGCTCCCAATTGCACTCCTTAAGGTACATGTAGATGCGAGAAATAGTAGCCATGTTTTTATGGTTCCTTAGATGCCGAGCAACAAGATGATGTCCGTCTCTAACATCCACAGATACTCCAATCATCACAAGGGCATCTTTGAATAAGGCTATCTCCGAGCCATAGAATACTTCATCAATGAAAGGGCCATCTTTTATGAGGATGGAAGAATTCTCTGGATCAAACAGGATCGACTCATCAGGACATTGGAATCCCATTTTTGTCCTCAACCAACTGCAGCGTTTGATTTTCTCAAGAAAGCCCTCTGGGAACATACTTGAAGAAGCCAACCAGCTCTGAATGGACCCGAGCAATGACAAGACAGTAGCTGCAGACAAGTGTGAAGGATCCTTAGGAATGTTGATGCCAGTGATGACAAACCTAGCACCAGCTTTCACTTCAGTAGTAACACCTAAATTCTTGTGCTCGTCTTTATAACCATGTATGTCCTTGCTTAAACCATGGTGAGAGTCACTGTCATCGATGAAAGGTAAATCTGATACTGACGATAGAGACTTCCATTCTGCATTAAATAAGAGTTAATGGCACCCGCAGTCACGCAACTCGTCATGAATGTGCACTTAAGTCACACTTCTCCAGAACGTGATTTTTTGGTCACACATCTGGACAAGTGGGTGCACGCAGGTCTCTGGGCCTACGTGTCAGTCCGTTTTGGACGGTAAATTTTCAAAAAAAACCCTGGAGTAATATAATTTTACAAAATGGTACAAAATTAGAAGGACCATTTTGTAAAATTAGGAGGACCATTTTGCGAAATATCTAAAAATACAGGGGGTTTTCTGCAAAATTACTTGTCCATGTCAGCACTCCCGCAACAGAAAACGGTCTGACACGTGGGCCCAGAGACCACCGTGCACCCACTTGTTCAGATATGTGACCAAAAAATCACGTTCTAGAGAAGTGTGACTTAAATGCACATACGTGACGAGTTGCGTGACTGCGGGTGCCATTAACTCATTAAATAAGATTGCATCTGTGGGGGATCTGAATCCCAACGATGTGCACAACCACTTCTCATTCCGCATGCAATTGAAAAGCTCAACAGGATACGGGTTCTGTGTTCTCAGCTGCCGATAACATGCTAGCAGAGCTAGGACACTCGCCTTTGAAAGTGATGACTTCAGAACCATCTGCTTGAATAAGTGAGCTATAGCCTTCGATGCCGCCTCCAATCTTGTTATCAACCCAGTTTTCTCCAACTCTTCTTTGTAGGGACTAATCTTACTTCCATAAAATCTGAAATCAACTACAGGAACCCCATCAAAGACCTTTAGAAGGCACTCCCATCCAGGATCCACAAGAAAAGATTCATTAGGAGCACGGAACCCCACATTGGACTTCACCCATTTCAAATCTTTGAGCTTTCTTATGAAGGTGTCACATGATTTCACATATCGGATACACTTGAGGATTAGTACAGTAGCCTCAGGAGTAATAGCAGCTGAACTGAACTTGAAATTATCAATTACAAGTTTGTAGTTGTCTTTAAATTCAACAAGAACACCAAGCAACTTGAGCTCTGCTTTGTAGGTAAGGATGTCGTTACCATAGTACTTGACATCAAGGAATGGTTGGCTACTGATACATGATGCAACTGCCCATTCTGATTCCTCAATGATACAACCAACCGGAGACCTGTAGCCAAGAGTACTCTTCATCCATTGTCCATCTTTGACACTGCTGATCAGTTCGCTTGGAGATAGAACTTTCTCCCGAAGAAACCGAATCAGCCGAAGCAGCGAGTACACATTCTCTCTAGTCAGCGTATTTTTCGCGGCCATAGACATGAGTCGGCTGCCAATGTAAGCGGATGCCTCCCGGAATTCAAATCTAACTCCAATCGCCTTGAGTTCCTCCTTGTACAAATGCAGCTTGTTTTGATAGAAATTTTGATCGATCATTGGTATATCAACAAAGGAAGATCCATTTTGCAACAGAACTCCCCACTCGGAACTGGACAGAAATGATTCACTCGGTGGCTTGTAGCCAACTGATGTCCTAAGCCAACTTCCCTCTTTTACACAAGCCAGAAATCTAGCAGGTAACTGTACTCTTCTTGACATGAGACTCTGTATCCATTGTAAAAGCAAGATTGCATTGTCAACGGTCAGAGGCGATGAGACCGTAGGGAAGCTTGCATCTGGAGGGTGTATGAATGGAACGTCTGAGGCTGGAAGTTGTGTCTTCAGGAAAGCCAAGATCTGGTCTTCAGGTGCATAGATCCCAGCGTAACAGCCTGCCGACTTGTAGTCTGCCGATAGTTCAATATAGTTCTGGTTCCTCCAAGGATTCGTGCCCATTAATCCTACCCATTTACTGCCCTTCGCAGGAACTAGAATGCTGCTTCTTGCCTTGACCACACTGCCATAGCTGTCAATTACCGGCATGGCACGACACAGTTCTGCTAAGTATTTGCTCTCTATGTGACCCTTCTGAGACGAGTGGTACAGAAAGTGAGCAAAAGCAATAACAGGCCTCCTATCACAAGTAAAGGAATTAGCAACAACCAGTCCATAACTGTAGACAGACACTGACTCCATTTTTGCATAGCTCTGAAGCCACTGTGTCACTATTGTTTTCCGAGGGGAATTTTGTAGTGCTTCCTGTGTGCTGGGAGGTATAAAAAGCCGGTTAGAAGATGGGAACTCCTGGTTCCAGCTGATAAGCCATGGTATGCACTTCTTCTCAGATGCAATGCACAATCTATCACTCCATTGACTAGCTCCAGAAATGCTCCAGAAAGAGAGAACATTGCTCCGATTAACATACTTCAGCAATGGAATAGACATCATGTTTGTACCTGAGAAACAGTTCTGCCAATTGTCGGCGATAAAGGATAAAACTTCTAGATAAACCTGTTCATTTACCTCCCTGACAAGATTAGAGCCCTCGATGCATTTGGCATACCACTCGGTGCTCACATTTTTAACATCAAGAAATGCGAGCACAGTATTATACGTAGACTTATCAAAATGAGAGCTCAGAATGTAGCTTCCATGAGTTGAAAGATTCTTCAGATCAACTCCAGATTCCCGTGCCTTGCTGAGAATATTCCAAAAGGCTGGTTTCAGCCGTCCAACCTCACCAGGTTTGCAAAATATCTTCTGTGAACTATGGGACTCACAGGGCACTATATCCTCGACAAGAACCTTGTTTCGGATGCCAGACCTAACCGGCTCAAGCAGTGGGATTAATGAAGCATCGACCGGCAAGAAGTTAAACATAGATGGCAAGCACATTGCCGGTGCATCAGCACTAGACTTCACAAGTGCAACAAAAGCATTCAGGAAAGCATTTGGGATACACTCTAGAATTCCCTTGTTCCACGGACTGTCAAACAGAATAGCCTCTCTTGAAGATGCAAGGAGGAAGTCGGCCTGAATGATGAAGGGAAAATTTGTTACCATCTCAGTGGGAAGAAAAGCATAAACACCAGGCGATATCTGCTTCCCACGGGATAGACGCTCGCCATGTGGTAAGGCCAAGGTGATAACCCACTCATCAATCTCAGCACGTTTGTCCACTCTGTTCTCGGGTTTTACTGGGAACTTCTGCCTCCACATATAGTAGCCACATTCTTCTTCTTTCCCATTCTCTTGAGCTGATAAATGGACTGTGTAAGACTCTGCATGCATGTTCTTACTCACTTGGTAGTTGTTTTCACTAGATATTGCAATCTCACTAACAGTGCTGCCTTTAGGATTGGTATTAGCTTCCTGTACAGAGAGACGCCTAATCTTTGACAGAAACAGTAGCATTTCAGGATGCAAGCTTGACAGCTGCTGCTTTACCGCAATAACCTTCTCATCCTTCAAAGGTAAGATGATAGTGGTTGTTGGGAGGACCTTGGATCGCCCATATATATTTTGTATGTCTGAAAGGATATTATTTGATTCGACCCACTCAGGGACAATGTATCCAATATTGCATTCTACACAAGGCTTCTCGCTGAACTTAATCTGATAGCCATTACTGAATATATGGGGCTGGCTCGATATCAGGAAAACACTCTTGAACCCGATACCTAAATCAAGAGCAACCAGGTATTACAAAACTGAAGTCATAGTATAAGAGGCACAAGCAGTAAAGTAAGCAAATGGATGTTTGTTGTAATTCAAACGAAATGGGTACACATTTGAACTGACTGAGATAAATAAAGGCATCCTGGATCTTTTCACACCTTATCATGCTAGGCATGCATAAACTAGAAGATCAAAGAAGTACCTCGAAGAAGCAAAGTTAAAAACTTGATATCTTGCTTTAAAAAACAAAACTCGAGTGCATAGTCTTTCTTTTCCTTCTTGGTCAATTTAAAAATTTCGAGCTATTTTCTCCTAATAAAAATGAAGTGTGTTTTGGACAATGTTCTAAATCTGGTTCAAACTGTTGACATTAAAAACATAGTCTAAACTGTCCAAAATGGAATATACTGCTATATGTATTTGAGGAGTCAGTACTCCACCCTGAGTTAAGAGTTTAAGAATCTCCAGGCTATTAATGCAGAGTAAAGTTTTTTTCTTTCAATATAGCATCATATGAACTTAAATAAGGGTATTGTTGCATTTAAAATAATAATCCAAAGTGTAACTAGTTATCCCAGTATTGTCCAAGCAATTCAGTTAACGGTGCAATGATGTTAATCAGTGTGATGACATTACGTTTAAACGAACCATGATGGAGAGGCGCTTTGGCTTTCCACACTAGGCAGGCTAGGAGGGCAACAGATCCAAACATTCCAAAGGCAACAGGAAAATAAGAAATTACACCTTAGCATTTAATAAGAATCAACATGAGCAAACTAGGTGTGATGCTAACACTTTCATTTTTCCTTTTGATGACATCTATAAACCAATCTATGTCTGTGAACTTGGATGTATCAAACAATTTTGTTTCATTAAATTGAAAAGGAACTAAGAGCTCTCCCTATTTTCCTATCCAAAAAATGAAGTAACAGTGATAGATTGTAAGTTGGATCATAAAAAATTGGGTGTCAAACCTAACACTCTACAATTAGCAAGTCATTAATTTTACAGAAGTATCCAAAACTATTTGAGCTTCATTAACGGCTGGATAGAAATAGAATACTCCGAGGGACTAGTTTACATCATCGGAACCGCTGTGAATAATATTTCCACACTTCACAATAATCCGATACCATATTGGTCTGAAATGATTTCTACAAGATATATCACAGGCTCAACATGGACAAGCAGTGAAAAAATACTTTTTAAATACGTAAAAACATTAAACCTTGGCAATATTTTACAATAATATGCAGGACATCACATCTTTTTTGTGAGAAGTGTGGGGTTTTGAAACCATGACATGTTCAAGGCACCCGAATTCTATAGCAACACGGTACATCATGGCCCAACCAAAACAAACTGTACAAAACACATTTATGTTGAGAAAGTACTTCAAGTAGATCCTAGTTCATCACCTTTCTAATCAAGTACTGGTTAATATTTCAATCATGTCACTTAAGCTATAGCACCTATCATATTGCTTAAGAATAGAAATTCTAAAAACCGATTGCTTGCTGAAATTAAGGAATAAAATCAAAGAATAAATTCTGTCATTTGCCGAAACAGAACAGAAAGGGATTTTATAAGTGAGATGCAAATATTTACCTTTCTCCCGATGTAACCCTTGTCCCTGTTTCCCTTCTTAGTCGACTTACCAACACGACAAATGGACTCAACGTTGGATGGAGAGAAGCCCCTCTCATTGTTGAAGATGAGCAAAGTAGATGATGCGCCAGATCCAGTAACATCATTGGATGTAACCAAAAACTCCAAAGATGGCGCTACTCCACTAGGGTACTCATTATCTTCGGCGTTCTAGTTTTTGAGGAAGAAAACATTAAAGTTAAGATATGGCATTAACATTTATACACTAACAGGAGAGCATATAAGTGAAACAGGGTACACAAAACAATGGCTCCTTACAAAGGGATATAATGTAATTGCACTTATATCTGTTGGCTCCGAACGGCTGACTTACATCATAGTCTTCCCTCCTTTCTATCTTCTCACCCTTTTACATTCCACGTTAGGGAACAAATCAGTTTACAAACCATTTACAATCCATTTTTCAGTATAAATAAGGCAATCAACTTTATAGTTTTGCTTGTGTAATTAACAATGGACAAGACTAGCAAGCGATCGGGTGCTCGTTTGTTCAATCAGGCGGCTTCTTTTTTTTGAAAGTTTCAAGCCAGCTGAATCGAACCTGAGCGAAACTGGAAAAAACATCTGTTCCCCAGCGCCTCCCCCAACGTGATGTACACAAATCACGTGAAACAGAGAGTCTCGACCATCCACGCGGAGCCGGTAAGCCAATCATAGGGAATCTCAGACAACGGATGAACTCACACATCGAGCAAACATATAGTTGCCATGTCTGCCCTCATATGCGACTCCTCGGGCCATGTCGAGCACTCCAACTCCATGCATCAAGGGGGGACGACCAATAAGTGTAGCGCACCGTCGAGAGCCTCCAATACAGAGGGTCAAACCCTCTGACCTTGCACATCGAGGGGGTCATGGTGTGTGAGGGTTGGGAGCATCCACACTTGAGAAGAAAGTCATGTCTCGGGCCTATAGTGTGAGGCATGACAATGACTTGCGATAAGTGTACGACTAGAGGTGGACGTGGTTGGGACAGAATGTGGTCCCTATGTCGACCGCTAGTTGAAGAGACAACATGCGGACGAGAACGAGTGGTAAGCCTGCTTCGAAAATATGAGAGTGTGTAACAAGAAGACGGTGGCCACACGTGGAGTGGTGCAGGGCCAAACCCATGGGAGTGAGGCCCATGTGGACGAAACAGGGCCCCCAAAATTCGGCGCACATGTCTGGTTCACACATCAGTTGGTTAGCTCATCGACAATCAACAAGTTCGTTAGCTCATCTTGAGACAATAACCCATTACTCTCATGGACGTAGGTCAGCCTTACTGGATCAGAAACCGGTTCGGCTGTGAGTCAACCTCAACCAAGCCTCATGGTGGCAATACCGACCCTTGACAGTTACGACATCGAGTGATTAGGAGGGAGACCCTATCTTTTTTTAGATTTTTTAGATAAGGGGGTGCGGATCCCCGGCCTCTGCATCAAAATGATGCACACAGCCATCCGCAATTATTCAACAAAGCTTACAAGTTACAACATTGATCAAACCGAAGTCAGCCGTTCGGCAACAAAAAGTCGCTACAACTATGATGGGTGTGGCCATGATCAGAGCCGCATGCCTTGACCTCCCACCTACACGCATCATCTACAACCGGAGTACCGGTCCAGCAGACCCTCAACGCGCACCGCATGCGCGCGCTACAGAAGTCGCTTCCGCCGTCTTCCTCGAACCCATCTTCAGGCAAAGATCAACGCCATGGCCTTGCAAGGCCCGCCGGCGACATCGCCATGACGCCAAACAGCACCACCGCCCTGCCCTCGTCCATTCGCACGCATCCACGCCGAGACCCCACTGCACCATGCTGCCGAGTCACCATTGTCGACGTGGAAAATGGCACGCCGCTCCACCAGTAGACCCTCCATGCATCACGTGTTCCAGAACGATGCCCTCATTAGGGAGAACGACACTGAAAGTGCCGCCATCGTCCGATCCGGTAAACCAGATCTAGGGTTTCCCCCGAAACATCATGGCGGGAGGTGGGAGAATCACAGCAACGACACCTACATCAAGGTAACGACGCCCGCGGGCACCGCCATCGTCGGCCCCGACCGCATCGGAGCCCGGCTCTCATCGGCCATCATCAACACCTCTAGATCTTGCGCGAGTAGTGGATCCACCCCGCACCCACCCTTGCCCGACCGCATCGGAGCCCGGCCCTTGCCCGCTGGATCCACCCCGCACCCACCCCAAAGGGCCGAGATGCCGGAGCCACCGATCTGCACAGGAGGGCGGAGATCCCACGCCGTCCGCCACGCCGTCGCTGCAGGGCTCGACGTCGCCGTGGCACCCGGCGGCCGCGCCACGCCCGAGGTGAACAAGACCAACCCGCGCCGGTCCCAAACTCCTCGAGGACAATCGATCCCCCCGCCGCCGGCAGTGCCCAGGCTTTGCCTGGCCGCGCCCTTGATGGCAGCGGGGGAGGGAGGAGGGAGGAGCGGTGGGGGGGCGGCGGCGGCGCTAGGGTTTCCCCCCGCCGCCGCGCGGGGGCGAGAGGAGAGGAGAGGAGGACGGGGGTTGACAGAAGTGCGATCCCGGGAGACCCTATCTAGCGACCAAAAATTAAAGTCTTAGGCCTTGGCGCTCGCCGCTTGATCGCCATCTCACCTCTTCCTCGCCAGATCACCCTCTTTCCATACCGCTTCTACTTCACTCAGGTGAGTTCCGCGGTGTGTGCACGTGTGTGACAACATAGGCTTGTTCATTGCACAATCCTTTTAATATGTTTTTCATCTTTCGCATACTAATCAAGTGTTTCAAGATTTGAGTCATGTCTTCTACAAATCTTGGTAGAAAAAATGTGAATCAAGTCACAAACTAGGGTTGACGATGGAAAATTTCCCCATATATTACTGGCTAACGAACAAACAGAAATGAAATAATAACTTGAAGATATACGAGAGTATATTGTTTTAGGATTTCGAACATGGTCCACATTTTACCGGCTCCATCTTGTAGGGTGTTTGAGTAGTGGCGGCTGAAAAAGAGAATATTTCGGACGGAAACCTAAATTGGAGCCGAGCTACATGGCTCCTGGTATTTTTCAAAATTTAAATTTGAAATTTTGAAGTTTCAAAAAATTCTAAATGTTGCCAATGATGCATTCTACCAACAGGGAAAATCTCAAGGTGAATATATTATATTTTTGGCTACACAAAAATGATAAAATCTGACAAACGTTGGCGGTTTCAAAATTTGCACTGTTTAATTTTTCAAATCCATGATTTTGTCAATTTCGCACAGCCCAAAATATAAACATTTCTATTTGGATTTTGCACACTGTTAGAATATATCATTAGCTACATCTACGATTTTTTCAGAATTTTCTGAAACTTTAAAATGTCATTTTTGAGTTTTGAAAAACCCGGCCTCCATGTAGCCGGACTCTAAAGGTCCACTTTCATATTTTAGACCATTAAATAGTACTCCCTCCGTTCCAAATTAGTTGACTTGAAGTTGTACAAATGTGGATATATCTACACTTGTTTAGTGTCTAGATACATCTCTTTCTAACCAAATGTGTGTCAATTAATTTGGAATGGAGGGAGTACAACTCTAGTCTCTAAAATATCGGAAAGTCATTTGGCTCCTGAGCTACAGTGATTTTCTTTTTCAAAAAAATCAAAAAATATTAGAAGTTTAAAAAAAATCTGAAACATCTATAGACGTGTAAAGTCTCAATGTAAAATACAATACATTGTGAGCTACATAAAAATGACAAAGTTAGAAATTTGAAACTACATATTGTTCATTATATTCAGATCTATACATTTTTCATTTTTGTATAGCTCAAACTGTATAGTATTTTGCATTGAAATTTTACACGCTTGTAGGATATTTAATTGAGAACTTGCATCTTTTTTCAGATTGATTTGTCACTTTTAAAAATATCATTTTCCAAGAAAATCGAGATCATTGGAGCTCGGAACTAGGAAGCTCCCCCTAATACAGTACAGAAATAAAAGACTCGACCCATTCAATATCTCCTCCCTCGTGCAAGTGCAGCCGGAAATTCCCCATCCCGTTCGAGCACGAGCACGCAGCCGCAAGACCGAATCTTTCCCTCACACTCGCCACCGGATCCAGCCTCCACTCCTCTCTTCGCGTACCCACCCGCTGCCGTACTCGTTCCCACGGGAGCACGCCGGAGCGCCTTCTTCCCAGACGCAGGTGAGCAAATTCGCGCCCCAAACTGGCCGTCTCTCTCTTGTCCGGCGGGTTCTTTTATTTCTCCCCTGCTCACATCCCCCGTGTATTCGTGCGCAGAGGCCAAGGAACGCAGTCAGGATGCGCACATAGCTCGCCGCCGTCGCTCGGCCGTCTTACTCTGCTGTGCGTCTTCCAGGGTAAAACCCGTCTGGCCATTGCCTTTTATCTATAAAAAAAACCGTCTGGCCTTCTTCGTGTAATCTTCATACTTGTTTCCTTAATTTAAGCCGGCCTCCGGAGACCGGAGCAGTTCACTAAAGATCGTCTCTTGTTTCAGTCGACTCTACTCTTCGGAGCACCATGCCGGACAGGAAAGGCGCGACCCTCCTCGAGGACCTGCCTGAGGAGCTCATCGACAAGATCCTCATCCGGTTGCCGTCCAAAGACGTTGGCCGCTGCCGTGCCGTCAGCACGTCGTGGCGCAGTGCCACCTCCACTCTCAGATTCATGCTCGAACACCACCGCCGCCAGCCGTCGCTCCCCATCGTCGACGGGTGTGGGCGGCCGGCCAGTCTTGTGGTCTTCCGAGACACCAGTGCTCGAGCCTCCAATCAACACCTCTGGCCTTTCCTCCCGGGCGTCAAAAACCGTTCTAAGAATCGCCTCCACAGTGCATGTGATGGCTCCATCATCGTCTCCCTCGGATCCCAGTTTTACATCTACAACCCAGTCATCCGCAACCATGCTCTCCTACCACCGCCTCAAGTTGGGCAATCCTTCTACAGCACAATCATCGGTTTCTACCGGTACCATCCAACTGGAGAATACAGGGTGTTGTGGGTCTCACAGTCAGGATACTTGTCTGAAGACTCTGAATACAGCTTATATGTCCTCACAGTGGGAGCCAACGAGCCGAGACACATCAGAGTCAAAATGCCAATAGTCTCCTCTCCTTCCGCGGAACAGAAATTACAGAAAGAGCTGAGCTCTTGGTCCTATCATGGACTGTCCGTCCACCACCATCGTGATAGCCTGCACTGGCTTTCTTATGACGCCAGCGACATTTTTGGAGGCGGTGGTGACATTATTGTGTTCGATACAGAAGCTGAGTCTTTCAGGTGCATGCTCAGTCCCGCCCAGTCGTGCGGCTATAGGCAGTTGTTCCACATGGAGGGGGCCCTTGCTTTATGGGGCAGCACCTCGGATCTCCGTTTCACCACTATGGATGTATGGGTGATGCAGGATTACGAGGCTGAAATCTGGGCTTTCAAGTATCGGATTGACCTATCAACGGTGGAGGCATCACGGCAACTCTACTTATCTACTTTGAAAAAGAAAAAGAAAACACCATTAGATTCAACAGTGCAATCTTTCGATGATATGGTTGTGCTCAACGAGCATGAGCTGCTGATCAAGTTTAATAAGAAATATGTGTTACGATGTGACATTGATGGCAACTTCTTAGGTATAGTGAACATTGGAAAAAGTCAATATTGTATGTGGCTTACTCAGCACCAACTCCAAGAGAGTATTATTCCGATTCGGGCCCACGAGATGCAAGAAGATGAGGAACCTCCATTCTTCATGGAGCATGTCTGAATGTTCAAGACACTTGTTTGCTTTGCCTTTCGGATTCAAAGCATGTCTTTTGTTCTAAGATCTTACTAGTACTACCAGTAGAACATGTCAGTTTGGATGTTCACCATAGCTCTTAACTTATTATGATGTGTTCAGCGTCTTGTAAATTTTCTGAACTATGGAGTATCGATCTATGATATTAGAACTTTAGTATTGTTCCTCTCTACCTCTAGAATTTACTCTATTTTGCATGCTTCAGGTGCACTCTCTTGGCCATGCTCTTTGAGTGAAGAAATTTGTAGTTGTTGGAATGTTATTTTGTGTCCCTTCCATTGGCTGTTGAGAAGAGCATTGTTCCAATTCCTTGTCATGAGATGCAAGAAGAAGACGAGGAGTCTCCCTTCTTGACATGGTATGTCTGAATGTTCAGTACTCCTGTTTTTTCATATCCTGTGTTCTTATCTCTTCTTACTTATTAGTACTAGCACTCGAACGTTTTATTTTGGATGGTTGCAGTCGCACCTGGGATGTCATCATTTGGTGCTTGCTTATTGTCATGTCTTGAATATCTTGTTAATGCTCTAAACTGTGTCTGATTTATCACATTAGAACTTTGCTAATGTTCCTCCTCGCCTCCAAAAGTTTACTTTAATTTTGGCATAGTAAGAAGATTACATATTCCCTTCTGATCATGTTCTTCGAATAAAGGCAGTTTGAGTTACTGAAATATTATTCTGGGCGTCTTCCATAGTCTGTTTCTTTGATCTCTGCTGCATGGTGTGCAATTTGGTCATAACTTGTAAGTTTCATTAGGCGGCACCTACTTTTTGTGTGAACATATTGCTAGGGCATACTTTCGTGGCTGCGTGTATTACTGACACTTACTTAACACAGTGCTGTATCTGACTGTTACTTGAGTGTTGCTATGGTTGAAGAAAGAACCGTGAAGACCTGGTTGTGTGTTGGTAGTTGTGCCACTGCTAGGGCCTTTGTCTTCCTGCTGATTCTTGTTTCCAGGGTTTTAGGTGTTTTGGTTATAAACGAGTTGAACTATGTGCTCTCCTGGAGCAAGGTGAATTTGACTTTCAGTTTGCATTGTTAAGAAACTAGAATGGAACTGTTCTGATGAGAGATTCGTTCTTATTTTGGATGGTTGCAGTAGTACCGACGATATCATCATTTGGTGCTTGCTTATTATCATGTCTTGAACATATTTTTAATATTCTGAATTGGGGAGTACCGATCTATGGTATTAGAACTTTACTCATGTTCATCCTTGCCTCCCAAAATTTACTTCAGTTTACTGTTGGTCAGGCTCTTTGAGCGAATGCATTTTTTGGTTGTTGAAATGTTATTCTGGATCTCTTCTCTAGGCTTAGTTTGATCTCTTGTTCAGTGAGCAATTTGGCCATAATTCCTATGTTGCACACCTGCTCTTTGTGTGAACATATTTTCTCAGGCGTACTTGCATAGCTGGCCCTATTATATTGATTTGCGCTGCTATGATTGCAGAATGAACTTTGATACTTTGGTTGTCTGTTGGGAGTGTCGCCAAAGCCTCTGCTTGCTGCTGGTTTCTGCTTCCAGGGTTTGGCTTTTTTCAGGTAAAAACGAGTGGAAGATGTGCTATCCTGGAATAAGATAAATGTTTCTTAGCTGATCTTAGAATGACCAGTTATTCTTTTCATGTGGTTAATTCTTCCCTTAGATCACAATTGAAATCCAACGATTCCAATGGTGAAACCAAACTGGTTATACCATCATATGATCTTGATTGCTTCTATCAACACACTGCATTTTTCTCTATTTTCTAGAGCAAAAAAATCAAATGGCAAGCTGTCAATCTTCCGCTAACAACAACGGTACTGAGGTTGAATGGCTAGTCTCCCTTCTCTTAATGAATGTTGTCTGTAAAGCACAAAACAATTGAACAGAAGGACAGGACTATGAATGTCAACATGGTTACAGTTCCTTGCCGTTGCTAAATTTACTTTCAGTTTACAAGGTTAAGATACACGGTGGAATTTACTTTAAAGTTACCTATTGCAGGTTTAGCTGTCGAAATGTTACTCTGGATCTGTACTTCCTTTCACAGGCTGCTCAGTGTGCGATTTGGTCTCGAAACTCCTAAAAGCTGCACCTGCTCCTAAATTAGAACAGTTTTATGTATGGTTTTTACTTGAGCACTAGTTTGGATTTGTGTTTTTTTGTGTTCAGGGCTTTACGTTTCCTGGCCAATAATTATTTTCATGCGTTCAATTCATGTCTTAGATCACAAGTAAAGTTCAGAGACTTCTATCCACACAAACTGCAACTCAACAGACGTCTTCAATTCTTTCCACGCAAATAGATTGCCGGATTGAACAACTTGCACTGGAAATTCATAACAGAAATTTCGATACAGCTGTTAACCTTACGCTATGCTGACAGCATATAACAGAGCAATTGAGCAGAGCAGTACAGTTCATCACTTGCCTTACACGCTGAGTTTGGATGAATCGAGGCAGCTCAGCCTCACCGAACAGTCAACGCTTTCATCCAGTTATATCTGGCCATATCTCGGGCCGGGCCAAAAAATTCCCAGCATCTGTTTATCAGGCCCGGCCCGGCCTATCAGGCCTGGCCCGGCCCAACATATTTCTTCATTTCTCAGGCCCGAGCCTGGCCCGAGGCAAAGCCTGGAAGCCCGAAAGCCGGCCCGAGGCCCGACCATTTGGGAAAAATTGCGTCTGTTCATCTCGTAACAGAAGTCAACACAGGCTAAAAAAAATCACAAAAATTACACGCATCCAACAACCACGCATCGATACATCTAGCAATTCAGAAGCACAAAAATACACAGATTCAACAGCTACGCATCCACAAATCTAAGCGATCGAGAAGCACAAAATACACAGATCAATTAGCTATGCTCCACGCATCTAGGAATACGGATCCACATGCCCAAGCATCAAACGATCTGTAGAAAAAGAATACATCGGAGACGGGGATGCAAAGGCACAACCACTATAAATATGCATCAATCGATCTAAAAAAGGGAACACATCAGATTGGAATCGAAGCTGTGCTAGACGGTAGCACAGCTGCCGTGACCGACACCAGATTGGCTCTATCCGAGCTAGGTCTTGTGGTGATCAGCGATCGGAAGATTAGACAAAAACGCTTCGCTCGCGAGCGCTCCCAGGCGACTCGCGGAGGCGCTCGGTTTTCCTACCCTAGCGGCGGCCGCCGCCGCGCCGCGGCCACGGCGAAAGAGTTGGGCCCCTTTCCTTCCGCTTGCCGCTCCGGCGGTAGGAGGGAGGGGGACCCCGTTTTTTGCATGGTAACTAGGGTTAGGAAGGTTCTAGCATGGTGCGCCGTTGGGGTGGTGGGAGCGGCGCCGGGCAAATAAATCTGCTCAACTCTACTCCCACACCGGCGTTGTCCTTCATGGCGGCGTCTCGGAGTTGGTGGCACTGTGTGCTTGCCGATCTTTTAGATCGGTGACTTTAGGGTTCATGGATGGTGTCGGCGAGGCGGCGGCGGCGGCGACTCCATCAGATGGGGTTTTTCCTCCTGCTCTGTCCCGTTGTTACGACGTTGTCTCCGGCGCCATGGTGGAGCAGAGAGGATTCGTCCAGTTGTACGTGCAGACAGTGGTCTGCACTGGTGACAGCTGGAAGATGGTGCACCTTGTGCTGGGTTTGTGGTTGGAGGTTGATGGTTCTGGTTCCCTACTCCGACGTCGTCGTGCGGGGGTGCCAGTGCTGAAGTTCGATGGCGTGTCCGGGGTCATGCTGCCCCGGTCTGATTCTTTCAACGACAATGGTTTGTCCTATGGCAAACTACTTTGGAGGTCCGAAAATCTGATGATCAGCGATGGAGCCGGGTCGAGCTCGGGTGAAGAGGTGATCTGTCTTATCTTTCTTTGGTGGCTGCTACGGCGGTGCCGAAGAAGAGAGATAGACGTTGGTTTGTCACATAGTTTTATCCTATATACGTACTTTGTATCCTGTCTTTAATTTATCAATGAGAATCGTATTACCATGAAAAAAAAGATTGGCTCTATCCAGACACGAGCACATCACGGACGGAAGACAGCGTCGCTCGGAGAGGTGAGAGCCGGCCAGCAGAGCGGCGCCGCCAACGAGGTTGATGGAGGGAGGAGAAGAAGCAGCGCCGCTGGCCGGGTGACAGACGCCGCCGGCCGTTCACCAGATCTGGGAGTTGTTCGGGCCGGGCCGGGCTAATTTTGGGCCAAAATTTGAAGGCCTGACTTATGCTTCGGGCTGTAAATCAAGGCCCAAGCCCGGCCCGGCCCTGACTTTTCGGGTCAGGCTCGGGCTGGGCTGTTCAGGGCCGTGCTGGCCATGCCCAGGTACAATCCAGTATCTCCTCCATCCTGTACTTGTACCCGAAACCCAGCTCCCCAAGCTTGTTCCTCTCAGATTGCACCCTCGCAGGTACCTCATCACCCCTAGCACCAATTCAGTTGATCAGTCACACAAGCAGAACACATCATCATGGACGTCGTCGCGTTGTTGTTAGGCAGATGATAATTAAGTTGGGGAAGAATCAACGGATCAAGGTATTAACCAACCATCATGTCGTCTGAATGGATACATCGATCATTGATGTGTTGCACTACAGTTGAAGAGTTGCATAAATTCAGGACTTACCTTCGAGGAGGTCGAGGTAGGGGTAATTGCTGCGGTAGTGGTCCAGGACGTCGTGGACTGCTAGGTAGGCAGCGGCGTAGAGGAACCGGCCAGAGATGGAAGCCTGCTCCATGAAAAACATGAGCGCGGCGAGACATTGTCGACATGCCCAGCAGCCTCTGCAGGATCCTCGGCAGCATGAAGTAGGGCTCTTTCTTGGTAACCGGCGCCACCACGCTCTCCACCGTCTCTGGGACCTGGCCGAGGACAGTGTCCCCCGCGACGAGACCGCAGGGCAGGGTGACCACCTCGAACACCGGGCTCTCGCCATCGTTGTAGCACAGGAGCTCCTTCTCCGACATGAGCTTTGACTCTATGTACTTCTGTAGATGATCACCCAACACCGTCACTTTGATTGCCATTTTGCATTTGAAGTTCAAAATTCAGATCACTGAGTTTGAATGGAACCACTCACGTCGAAGTGCGCGTTCTGGAGAGGGTAATCGACATCCAGCGGGGTCCAGCAGGATTCGGAGATGAAATCTCTATACGCGGCGGCGGCGCTGGAGGACCCCATCAACGGCAAGGCGGCCGATACCGACGCTGTGTGGATGACACGCTTCACCGTCTTGGATTCCTCACACAGCCGCAGGATGACGCGTAATTTGAATAAATCAAAAGGGCTTAATAACATTAAGTCGGAATATTTTCCTAGATTAAGATTATGAAGTGTTTCAGAATAGACCAAGCTAAGAAAAAAGTTATTGCTTGTATGACTAGGTAAAATATTAAGTTTATCTTGGCGTTTCAGCAATCCTCTATGCCTCAGCCATAGATTCTATCAGACTGAAAGCTCGACTTGGTGTGACCCAAGTTATTGGTTGAAGAACGGGTTCTAGAGTGATCCCTGGATGGATCAATGAACAAACGTTAATATATTCTTCAGTGTCTAAAGAGAACTGAAGATATGTTTTCTAGTATAGGGTGAGTGAAAAGACAACTTGCTGTAAAAGGTTACGATGATGCAAGTTATGACACTGACCCATATGACTAGCAATCTCAAAAAGGAGAAGTCCTTTGTTTTGAAGAAAGACATGGTTAGCTTGCGAAGTCGCATATGAATGCACTGTCGCATAATCTACATAGGTATAGGAATATATGGCTACTTCAGAAGTAGAAAGTATGATTGGACTGAGCGGTTTTCCCGAGTATGCGTGGTTCCCCTTAATAGATCTCTTAGACTTTTAAGGCCCATGCTACGCGAAGTTTCGAGTCTCACTCCATCGACAAACATATATTTCACCGTTATCATAAGATAGGGGATGATGTCAAACTAGGTGACATAGAAGTGTTGCAAAATACATACAGATCTCAATGTGGGAGATCCGTTGACTAAATTCCTCTTCCACGAGACAAGCATGCACCAAATTGGTATAGGTGTTAAGCTTTTACGAAGTTGTAAACTAGATTAAATTGTACTCTAGTGCAAGTGGGAGACCGAAGGAGATATGTCCTAGAGGCAATTAATAAAGATATTTTATTTGTCATATCTCGATTGTTCATAATACGTTTTATACCATGCTATAACTGTATTAAGCGAAAACATTAATATACGTGTGGTAGGTAAACAACCAGGTCCCTAGTAGCCTCTATTTAACTAGTCCATTGGGCAATTGATGATCGAGGTTTTCCGATCATGTGACATTTATGTCAATTGACAATGGAGTCATGTCACTAGGAGAATGATGTGATGGCCACACCCAATATTTGTAGGACATAGTCATTACGCCTTCGACCGTGAGATCAACTCTAATTGCTATTTCTGAAAGATACTTTGATTGCATCAAACGTCATATCTTACATAGTGTGACAATAAAGGTGTTCCTCTCGGGTATTGGAAGGAAGTATGTTGAGGCGAGGGATCAAGAGCGGGATTTGCCAATCCGCATAGCAGGATAGATACTCTGGACCCACTCGGTTAGATTACATCAATGAGCTTGCAAGCATGTGACTAGGTCACGAGAATGTAATATCACGGACGAGTTAAGAATAGTATTGTCGCTAACGAGATCAAGCCAGGTATCACGATGTCTGAGATCGAGTCTCGGACAAATAAGTATCGTCAGGCAAAAGGTTTAAGACTTGACGTCTAAGGTTCAGACGACAAAGTTATTCGTGTGCTCACAAGGGCTACATGGGTATTCACGACCCCTCTGTTAGTAATTGATCGGAGAACGGGTCTCGATCATGTCTGGAGTATTCTCGAACCTCTAGGGTGACACACTTATGGGGAGTGACGTTTAAATTAGATTAGACACTGAAGAGAAAATAGAAGAAAGAGCACCGGAAGCGTTCCGGGACATATCCGATGAAGATCGGAGGGAAACGAAATAGTTTTCGGAGCCGGAATAAATTAGATAATATGTATTTAATATTAATTAGTTGAATTAATGATTAAATATATTTTTATTTATTTATTTTCGGATTTATTGGCAGCCCCAACTCTAAATGGGCCAAACACCCGGAAGAGAGGCCCATGAGGGGCGAACCGCACCCCATGGGAGGGGAGAGGGGCGACTGGCCTGGGTGGGCCAAATGGGGCCCACCAGGGGCCGACGCACCCCCTAGCCGGCCAAAGCATGTGGGGTTTAGTCCCACATGTCTAAGCCACCAGGGGTGACACCCCTCCCCTCCCGTTTATGTAGAGGTGCCCCCATGCCTTGGAAATTCACCCAGAAATCTCTCTGTCTCTCACCTTCAGATGTGACTCCGCAATTGGAGTTGCGCATAGGTTGAGGTTCTCTCCACCATACGCACACCGCCGTGCTGCTGGTCTTTGGTCCAAGTCTTCTACTTCCGCTGCTCGGCTGGATCGGAGCCCGGAGGTCATCATCTTCACCGTACGTGTGTGAAGCCCTACGAGGCACCACGCTTGCGGCGCTAGGAGGAGTTCGTTTTCACGACCTCGAGGTCGGCTACGTCGGCTTCATCAACAACGCTTGTGCGGGAGCGTAATCCCCGCTTTTCGGTCTACAAGGGTATGTATATCGATCTCCTCCGTTATAGTATATCTGCATAGTTATAGATTCTGGCTAGATTAATGTTATCGTTGTTAGGAAAAAAATTGTTTTCTGCCTACGATCCCCTTCATGTCTGACACCTGATCGTCACGACCTGCCTCATAACGTAAAAATTTCTTGGTGGTGCACGCTAAAGGGAGAACACTAATATTGGAATTTTGAAGGGGTCATCTTATATTACTACCGCCGTGTAACTAATATATAAACATATACTCCTGGGTATATAACCATTTTCCTATATATATATACACAAGATGCACACAATTACATAACATCAAAATGTAATGCGACGTGATATGGTCCTTGCGCCGATGGTCTCCTTTGCGCCCACAGTTTATAAATAATTTACTAAACTTACATCGACCAAATCACATTACCCTGCAAAATAAAGTTATACGCTTTCTAATTTATCTTTTGGATATTTTACGTGGCTTAGGGACTTTTGTAAATAGAACCTCTTCTTACCTACGAACCTACAACCACAACAACGATCAAATAATTGACTATTTTATATCCCTTGCGGGTCCTCCATTGAAAATGCAAAGCCAACTATTGCGAGAGAGATAGACACCCGCCAGCCACATATAAGGAACAAGCCATATGTTAGTTGTGAAACCAGTCTCGGGTAAGCGTACGCGTAAAATCGGTCCGGGCCGCTTCATCAACACAATGCCGCATGCAAATACAAGTGCATGCTAGAGGGTAGAAACTATAAGAACGATGCCCTCATATTCAACATGAGTTCTAAAACCGTACAACTATATTTACACATAGATCGGATCTGATACCACTGAAGGGGATCGTAGGCAGAAAACAATTTTTTTCCTAACAACGATAACCTTAATCTCCAAGATTTATTACTATGCAGATATAAAGTAAAGGAGGGAACGGTGTACATACCCTTATAGACCGTAAGCGTTGACGATTAAAAGATCTGTTTCGATGACGACGCGTAATGAAAACGGGCGGCGAAGACGATGTCGGCGCCGACCTCAAGTCGTGTAGACGAACCTCTCCGAGTGCTACAAGTGCAGCACCTCGTAGCTTTACACACGTACGATGTAGACGACGACCTCCGGGCTCTGGTCCAGCAAAGCAGCGGAAGCGGAAGACTTGGACCGAAGAACCAATAGCACGACAATGTGCATATGGTGGAGAAAATCTCAACCCGTGCGCATCTCCAATTGCGGAGTCACGTCCAAACGGATGAGAGAGAGAGAATTGGGTGAATTTCCATGGCACATGGGAACCTCTATATATAGGTGGAGGAGGGCTGCCACCCTTGGTGGTCGGGCGGTGTGGGACTAAACTCCCACACCATCCCGCTCCTTGGTGGTGCGCCGACCCTAGGTGGGCCCCATGTGGCCCACCTTGGTCGGTCGACCCCTCCTTAGTCCTTTCGGGCGAATTCCCCCCCCCCCCCCCCCAACCATTTAAGGTGGGCTGCCCTTTAAATTCGAATTAAATAAAAATATAATGTATTTAATCATTAATTACATTAATTAATATTAAATATATATTTTAATTTATCCTTGCTCCGAAACTTATTTCGTTGCCCTCTGAACTCCATCGGATACGTACCGAAACCATTCTGTATCTCTTCTCTATTTTCTCTTCGGTGTCCAATCTAATTTAAACGTCGCATACCCTTAAGTGTGCCATCCTACGGTTCGGTATCACTCCAGACATGATCGAGACCCTGATGATCCCGAAGAGCAAGTCTTGATGCCTGCACAAATAAATGGGATTAGGTTGAGACTCCAAGTGCAGAGTGTATAGTAAGTGGAAGACAGTTTTCCCCACGAGGGGTGACTCGAGGGTTTAATATCGAACTCTCGGGGAATCTGAAGTGGTAGATTTATCTTCTTATCCTTCTTTTGGTTACCTACAAAACAAGGTTAGATATTTTGGTCCTCAATCTCACCTGTGGTTGTCAAGCACAAGGTGTAAGAATGATATCAGGATAGTTATGCAATGCAAACAAGAAATAAATATGCAATGATGGTGGATGCAATGATAAATGATATTTTTGGGTTTTTGAATGATGTATGCAAGATGAAAAGTATTTTTGTATTTTCGGATTTAATGATGGCTGAAAATAGAAAAGTGGTATATGGTGTTGAAAAGGTGTTTCTTATGATTAAAAATGGACTGGGGTTCATGGTTTCACAATTGCACTCTCTCTTTATAAAGTGGTAGACAATGGAACACACACAGTTAACATATGAGATTGCAACACAGGGTTTGATAACAAGTTACTTAGATATATGGGCATCACGTCCTAACATAGAGATCTTTTGGTCATTAACCTCTCTTATACTCGACCAAGATGCGAACTAAATCATAACACCTCAGTAATTAAGATAACTCAGAGTATAGCATTAAGTACCATGACATGAAGTGAAAATAAGAACATGCTAGATCTAGTCACAGAGTAGTGGCAATGGTCATGCCCACATCCCCGGTAGCATGGTATTTTAGTTTATCCCTAGTGAGGTAACAAAGTAAGGTAAAGATACCAAAGTGGATCGCATAACTTTCTCTCACGTTCACTGCACTAGCCACCCCCGTTACTCCAACTAATGCACACGTTCCCCCACACACGCTCTCATAAATATGCTTGATCAAAACAAGTAGACAAGAACGGGGTACATAATATGCATCTATACTCATAACTGAAACAAACATTGCAATCTCAAACATATATTAACTCATAAAGATCCACCACAAAGGTATTACAACGGTGACCGTAATCATGTTCAGCAGCTCATACGGTGCTAATTAGTGAAGCTCAAGAGAGGAGAGATACATAAGTTACTTCCACAAACCCATAGTCTAGAGGTGGACTACTCCCTCTTCATCATGGAGACTGTGGAGAATTCGATGGAGAAGATGGAGACCACGCTGGCAGCGCCCCGCCGGAGTTTTCCCCCTCCAATCTGCAGCTCCTGATCTTCGTTTCGGTGTTTCTGTGTTTGTGCGGCGCTCCTTCCAGAGAACGTCGGGGGGCCTTTTTTATAGGCGTTTTTAGGTCAAGACGAAGGCGGTGGAGCGAAGATCGACGACAACGGAGCCACGAGGGCCAAACGGGTGGGTCCCACGTGGCCCATGTACCTGGCCGCGTGGGCCCTGCTCATTTGGCTTTCGGGCCTCCGTTTGCTCGCTTCCTTTTTCCGTAGGTCTTCTTCCTTCCAAATATTGACGCCCGTAAATTTGGGGATGTGAAGACAACTCCATGCTTCATATAAGCTTGGGGATGTGAAGACAACCCCACTGGACCTACACACTCTCGGTTTGCACACGTCCAACTTCTGTTTTTCGATCGAAACACTTTATCGCATAAACTTGGAGCGTCGTTTTTGTTTTTGTTTGAGTCTTGAGAGACCACCACACTATCAATTATATATGAGAGAGCTACTGGAAATATGGGTTGAAATATGTTGGATGCTTTTATAAGATTGGGAAAAGGGATGTTTGACTTGATTTTTAATGATACATATAGTTGCATGATTCATGAGCTTGTTTATGAGTAATAGTTTGCAAATTCTTTTTGTAGAGCTATCACTTATTCATGTTTTGGTGCTGATTGTTATTTTACTTGGTTTAACATGGATTAGTTAGTTCTATGGACACTCATGCATGCATCTAGATGGTCAACTTTCTCCCTTTTGCTAGCCCAAAAACTCCAACAAGCAAAAACTTGTTTCCAACACCTTCAACCAAAGTTATTCCAGTGAGTCCACCATATCTACCTATTGGCTTTATGCTATTCCGAGTATGTTTAACATGTTGTTTGTGTTATCTTACCTCTGAATGAAAATGTTTATGTTATTGATTGCAATGGAAAAAATTGGTTATATAGCTCTCACGAACTTGATGCACAATGTTCTTTTATTTGCATAATAAAACTTGACCCATTGTGATTAAGATTATGATGTTTGTGGCTTGATGAATGTTTTGGGTTGGAAGTTAGCCCATATGTGCTGTCACATGGCAAGCTTTCAACACGCTCTTCATCTCATTTAGTTGATATCATGTGCTTTTGTCTATGGATGCTTATCATGTTGAAATAAATGTGGAAATAGAGTGAGTTTAAATGAGTTTGTGTAAATGGTTAGAGAGACGCCTGGGCCGCTAATCTAAGCCATGCATCATTCATGGTGGAAATTTACTTACATACTATGGTGAACCTTCTGTGATACACCTTGCAATAAAAAACTATTCCAAATGGTAAATAAAAAGGGTGTTGAGATTGTTCATTTTGTTTGTTTGTCTTGTCATTTTGATATGGGCTTGTTCCATATCTTGGGACAAGAGGTACCCCAGTTGACGCTCTTGATGATACTATTATGCTTACAATGATATTTAATTGAACTTGCTTTGTTTCCCAAGTTGAGTAACACATGGTGTAAGTACTTGTATTCAAGGGGCATGAGACATTCAACCCATTCTTTATCAAGCACACTACTCATATTTGCTTTCACTTTAACCTTAATCATTCAAGATGCTATGATAGGGGCAATGAGAGCTTGACACCAATGAATACCTTATTGCAATCATTAACTTAAGTAGAAGAGTTTGGAAGTTGGATGAAACTTATGCATGCTTTACCTCTACTCACATATACATCTTTCCAAAGTGTACACCTATCATATTCAGATTTTCATCTACACTCTATGACCATTGTAGGATGTTCTACTTATCATTATGCATACATGTGTTCCATATTACTTGCTACTATGTTACACTTTGTGAACTATCAATGAACATCCTTGTCTTGAATACTTGATATCACTTCATAAACTATTTGCATATTGCTACTCCTTTGAAGAATGAATCATTTGACTATATGTAGCAATAGTAATCATCTTTGATATCCATTGTTAAGTATTAAATTGCAAAGTCCATGTTAGTTTTATCATCTTCATACTCGAGGACGAGCATGGATTAAGCTTGGGGATGTTGATGCATGTAAAATGCATACATGAACTTTGCACTTTAATTGCTTATATTCCAATCATATTTGCATCATATAAGGGTTATATCAATGTTTTATCATGATTTTGGAATATCTCATATTTCCTATTTTTATGGAATTAACCCTGCACAGGCAGAAAACCCGTTTTTATTTTAATGTTTCAGGGACCCAAACGTCAACGAAATCACCTGGAAATTTACGGGCGTCAATATTTGGAAGGAAGAAGACCTGTGGGCGAAGGAAGCGAACAAACGGAGGCCCGAGGCCAAACGGGGGGGCCCACGCGGCCAGGTACTGTGGCCGCGTGGGACCCACCCGTTTGGCCTCGTGGCTCCGTTGCCGTCGATCTTCGCTCCACCGACATAGTCTTGACCTAAAAACGCCTATAAAAAAGGTCCCCCGACGTTCTCTGGAAGGAGCGCCGCACAAACACAGAAACACCGAAACGGAGATCAGGAGCTGCAGATTGGAGGGGGAAAACTCCGGCGGGGCGCTGCCGGCGTGGTCTCCATCTTCTCCATCGACTTCTCCACCGTCTCCATGATGAAGAGGGAGTAGTCCACCTCTGGACTATGGGTTTGTGGAAGTAACTTATGTATCTCTCCTCTCTTGAGCTTCACTAATTAGCACCGTATGAGCTGCTGAACATGATTACGGTCACCGTTGTAATACCTTTGTGGTGGATCTTTATGAGTTAATATATGTTTGAGATTGCAATGTTTGTTTCAGTTATGAGTATAGATGCATATTATGTACCCCGTTCTTGTCTACTTGTTTTGATCAAGCATGTTTATGAGAGCGTGTGTGGGGGAACGTGTGCATTAGTTGGAGTAACGGGGGGTGGCTAGTGCAGTGAACGTGAGAGAAAGTTCTGCGATCCACTTTGGTATCTTTACCTTACTTTGTTACCTCACTAGGGATAAACTAAAATACCATGCTACCGGGGATGTGGGCGTGACCATTGCCACTACTCCATGACTAGATCTAGCATGTTCTTATTTTCACTTCATGTCATGATACTTAATGCTATACTCTGAGTTATCTTAATTACTGAGGTGTTATGATTTAGTTCGCATCTTGGTGGAGTATAAGAGAGGTTAATAACCAAAAGATCTCTATGTTAGGACGTGATGCCCATATATCTAAGTAACTTGTTATCAAACCCTGTGTTGCAATCTCATATGTTAACTTTGTGTGTTCCATTGTCTACCACTTTATAAAGAGAGAGTGCATTTGTGAAACCATGAACCCCAGTCCATTTTTAATCATAAGAAACACCTTTCCAACACCATATACCACTTTTCTATTTTCAGCCATCATTAAATCCGAAAATACAAAAATACTTTTCATCTTGCATACATCATTCAAAAACCCAAAAATATCATTTATCATTGCATCCACCATCATTGCATATTTATTTCTTGTTTGCATTGCATAACTATCCTGATATCATTCTTACACCTTGTGCTTGACAACCACAGGTGAGGTTGAGGACCAAAACATCTAACCTTGTTTTGTAGGTAACCAAAAGAAGGATAAGAAGATAAATCTACCACTTCAGATTCCCCGAGAGTTCGATATTAAACCCTCGAGTCACCCCTCGTGGGGAAAACTGTCTTCCACTTACTATACACTCTGCACTTGGAGTCTCAACCTAATCCCGTTTATTTGTGCAGGCATCAAGACTTGCTCTTCGGGATCATCAACGTCCAAGTCCATGATCAGGAAATCTTGATCATCTGTTGATCTCAATGCACTAGTAAAGATGCTACTAGGGAACTGGTTGTTTAGATACCACAAGTGTATTAATGTTTCCGTTTAATATAATTATATCATGGTATAAAACATATTATGAACAATCGAGATATGATAAATAAAATATCTTTATTAATTGCCTCTAGGGCATATCTCCTTCAAAAATTTCATTTCATCTCTATCGCATATCTTATATAAATCTATTGATAATTGTATCTACTTCCAAAATTTATCTGAAATTCTTTTGTATAATAAAATATTGCGCAAATATGTGCGCAATCTATATGGAATGTTTCTGAAATAAATAAAATTTCAGTGGCAAATTTTGAAATTTTGAACTTTTTCATAAAATAACACACTGCTAAAAATAATAAGAAAATTAACTTGAAAACTGAATTTTTGAATTACTTATTTTAAAAAATTCATGGAAATCCATTGAAAATATATTTCGGAATTTATTAATAAAAAGTTTTTTCTTGATACAATATATCTTATACATTAATATACGAGTGAAATACATATCTACATATTTATATATGACCTAAGTGGCTGCTGCTGATTGGTCGCATGTAGCTCTGGTAGGGTGCGGCTCCGTTAGAAAACACTTTTCGTGGTTTCTCCTCGGCTTCTTCGCCCGTGTTGGTTATGTTCCACGTTTATTTTATGGATCTTTTTTACGGAGTTCCTTCCTTGTTGGTATTTGGAGAGGGCGACGCCGTCTTCCATCCTTTCTATCTTCTGACCCTTTCACATTCCACGTTTAATGAGCACAATGAAACAAATCAGTTTACAACCCATTTGCGGTATAAATAATTCAATCAACTTTATAGTTTTGCTTATGTAATTAACTATGGACAGGACTAGACAGCGATCGGGTGCTTATTTGTTCAATCGGGCGACTTCCTTTGTTTGGAAAGTTTCGAGCCTCCCGAACTGAATTTGAGCGAAACTGGAAAAAAGCACCTCTCCCCAATGCCTCCCCCAACGTGATGTACACAAATCACATGAAGCGGAGAGTCCTAACCATCAACGCGGAGCTGATAAGCCAATCATAGGGAAATCTCAGGCAACGGATGAAGTCACACATCTAGCAATCATATAATTGCTAGATCCCCTCATATGCGACTCCTCGGACCATGTCGAGCACTCCAACTTGATGCATCGAGGGCGGAGGGCCAATAACTGTAGCGCACCATTGATAGCCTCTTGTACAGAGGGTCAAACCCTCTGACCTTGCACATCGTGGGGGTCACGGTGTGGGAGGGTTGGAAGCATCCACACTTGAGGGAAAAAATCATGTCTCAGGCCTATAGTGCGAAACATGACAGTGACTTGCGATAAGTATAGGACTAGAAGGCAAGCTTCGAAAATATGAGAGAGTATGTAACAAGAAGGCGGTGGCCACACGTGGAGGAGTGCAGGCCCAAACCCATGGGAGTGCGACCCGTGCGGACGAACAAGGCCCCCAAAATTCGGCGCACATGCCTGGTTCACACATCAGTTGGTTAGATCATCAACAATCAACAAGTTTGTTAGCTCATCCTAAGACAATAATCCATTACGCTCAGGGACGTAGGTTAGCCCTAATGGACCAGAACCGGTTCGACTGTGAGTCAACCTCAACCAAGCCTCATGGTAGCAATACCGACCCTCTACAATTACGACATCGAGCGAACAGGAGGGAAACCCTATCCAGCGACCAAAAATCAAAGGCTTAGGCCTAGTTTCTCGCCGCTTGATCGCCATCTCGCCTCTTCCATACCACTTCTACTTCACTCGGGTGAGTTCCGCAGTTTGTGCACGTGTGTGACAACATAGGCTTGTTCATTGCACGATCCTTTTAATATGTTTTTCAACTTTCTTATACACGTGCATACAGGTTTAGGCGTCCAGTTTTTCAAGATTCGTGTCATGCCTTCTACAAATCCAGGTAGAAAAATGTGAATCAAGTCACAAAACTAGGGTTGACGATGGGAATTTTCCTCATATTTCACTGGCTTAGGAACAAACAGAAATGAAATAACAAATTGAAAACATATGAGAGTATATTTTTTGGGTTGACGATGGGAGATGCGTTTTGGCTCCCGAGCTCATATTCTCCTAATATATTAGACCAAATTAAAAAAATAGTAAAACATTTTCAAAAATTCTGATTTTTTTTTGTGATAAACATATACATGATTTCTAAATACGTACCAATTTTCGTGATGAAATGTCATGTATTCTGCTCTGTGAAAAAATAACAAAATAAGTGCCCTAAAAAGTATGTTTTTGAAATTGCATTTGGACCATGGATTTGTCTTTTTTGCACAGGGCATACCAAATGTCATTTTACTACAAAAATTTGCACGTATGTTGACCATTGGCATGTGTACGCCTCCAGTTTTTTTCAGAATTTTTTAAAACGTTTTACTATTTTTTGTATTTGGTGTAGCATATGAGCGTATGTGTTCGCCTCTCGTAGGTTGTTTGAGTAGTGGCGGCTGAAAAAGAGAACATTCCGGCGGAAATTCGCTTTGGAGCTCGGGCTTATATGCTCCTGTTATTTGTAAAAAAAATTCAAAATTTGAAAACTCATCAAAAAAATCTGAGAAAAATCATGCACGTACCTGACCATGGTACGCACCACCGTATTTTGTTTCGCGCCGAAATGACATCGTACGCGCCCTGTAAAAAAATGACAAATTTCCTGTCAGAAATTCAAAATTTGAATCTCATTTTCTGACAGGAAATTTGTCATTTTTGTACAGGGCGCGTACGATGTCATTTCGGCGCGAAAAAAAATACGGTGGTGCTTACCATGGTCAGGTACGTGCATGATTTTTTTCAGATTTTTTTGATAAGTTTTTAAATTTTGAATTTTTTTTAAAATACCGGGAGCATATGCTCCCGGGAGCCAAAATGGCGCTCTCCTTTCCGTGGCTAAATAGTACAGCTCCAGTGGCTAAAATCTGAACTGTTCTAATAATACAGAAATAAAAGACTCTGCCGTTAGAATAAAAAAACAGAGTCGACCTAGGGAATATCTCCTCCCTTGTGCAGCCGGAAATTCCCCATCCCGTTCTTTAAACTCAGCATGCTATCATTCTATGTCTTAGATCAACCTCAGAATATTAAAACAAATACACCTAATATAGTGTCTTTGTCTTCATTTGTACTCCCTCTATTCCAAATTAATTAACTTATGTTTGTCCAAATACGGATGTATTTATACTTATTTAGTATCTAGATACAAATGCACATCAATTAATTTGGAACGGAGGGTGTATAACTTTAAGAGGATGAAGCACGTCGTGAGTTGAACCGAGCAACGGCACCCATGGCTGGCTTCCCTGTTTCCTGCAGGCCTATCACCTACGTACTCGTATGAGCCTTTTTACTTGCCGTGCAATCAAACCATGGCATACCTGTACGCAATTAATGAAGCTATAGCTCATTGTTTCAGTAGGAAATACGCACGAGTTAATACAGACAATATCTCCTCCCTCGTGCAGCCGGAAATCCATTCCCCATCCCGTTCGAGCACGAAGCCGTACGATCCAGCTCGCCTCCGCTCCTCTTCCCGTACTCGCCTCACTCCACTGCGCTGCTGCCCGCCTGCCCCCCTTCACGGCTTCACGCCGTACTCGTTCCCGCGGGAGCACGCCGGAGCGAATTCTTCCCCGACGCAGGTGAGCAGATTCGCCCCCCAAACTGTCTGTCTCTCTGTATTGTCCGGCGCGTTCTCTTATTTCTCCTCTGCATTTACCATTGGCGCTCACATCCCCCGTGTATTCGTGCCCAGATGCCAAGGAACACGGTCAGGATGCCCGCATAGCTCGCCGCCGTCGCACGACCGTCTTACCCTGCTGTGCGTCTTCCAGGGTAAAAAACCCGTCTGGCCTTCTTCGTGAAATCTTCATACTTGTTTCCTTCATTTAGAATAAAAGGGCCTCTGCCCCAGCTCCATTCATATTGAACGAAACCAGCAGTTCTGATACATCGTTTTACATCTTCCTACTTGTTTACTTAATTTAAGCTACATCTTGCAGGGTGTTTGAGCAGTTCACCAAAGATCGCCGCTTGTTTGTAGTCCACTCTACTCGACGGAGCACCATGCCGGAGTTCCTTCTTCCCCGACGCAGGTGAGCAGATCCACGACCCAACCTGGCCGTCTCTCTCTCTCTTGTCCGGCGCGTTCTTTTATTTCTCCTCTGCATTCCCGCTCAAATCCCCCGTGTATTCGTGCCCACAGGCGAAGGAACGCAGTCAGGATGCGCACATAGCTCGCCGCCGTCGCTTGACCGTCTTACTCTGCCCTGCGTCTTCTTCGTGTAATCTTCTTACTTGTTTCCTTAATTTAAGCCGGCCTCCGGAGACCGGAGCAGTTCACTAAAGATCGCCTCTTGTTTGTAGTCGACTCAACTCGACGGAGCACCATGCCGGACAGGAAAGGCGCGACCCTCCTCGAGGACCTGCCTGAGGAGATCATCGACAAGATCCTCATCCGGTTGCCGTCCAAAGACGTCGGCCGCTGCCGTGCCGTCAGCACGTCGTGGCGCAGTGCCACCTCCACTGACCGATTCATGCTCGAACACCACCGCCGCCAGCCATCGTTCCCCATCGTCCACGGGTGTGGGAAGCCTGCCACTTTCGTTGTCTTCCGCGACGCCGGTGCTGGAGCCTCCAATCAACACCTCTGGCCTTTCCTCTCACGCTACAAAAACCATTCTGAGAATCGCCTCTGGCTCCACGGTGCATGTGATGGCTTCATCATCGTCTCCCGTGGATTCCTCGGATCCCAGTTTTACATCTACAACCCGGTCATCCGCAAGCATGCTCTACTACCACAGCCTCCGGTTGGAAATTCCCTCCACAAAAACAGGGTCATCGGTTTCTACCGGTACCATCCAACTGGAGAATACAGGGTGTTGTGGGTCTCACAGTCAGGATACTTGTCTAAAGACTCTGAATACAGCTTATATGTCCTCACAGTGGGAGCCAACGAGCCGAGACACATCAGAGTCAAAATGCCAATAGTCTCGTCTCCTTCCGCGGAACAGAAATTACTGAAAGAGCTGTCTGGGTCCTGTTATGGACTGTCCGTCCACCACCATCGTGACAGCCTGCACTGCCGTTCTTATGGCGGCAGCGACATTTTTGGAGGCGGCGGTGACATTATTGTGTTCGATACAGAAGCTGAGTCATTTCGGTGCATGCTCAGTCCTGCCCAGTCGTGCCGCTATAGGCAGTTGTTCCACATGGAGGGGGCCCTTGCTGTATGGGGCAGCAGCTCGGCTCTCCGTTTCGGTTTCACCACTATGGATGTATGGGTGATGCAGGATTACAAGGCTGAAATCTGGGCTTTCAAGTACCGGATTGACCTATCAATGGTGGAGGCATCACGGCAACTCTACTTATCTACTTTGAAAAAGAAAAAGAAAACACCACTAGATTCAATAGTGCAATCTTTCCGTGATTTGGTTGTGCTCAACGAGCGTGAGCTGCTGATCAATTTTAATAAGAAATATGTGTTACGCTGTGACATTGATGGCAACTTCTTAGGTATGGTGAACATTGGAAAAAGTCAATATTGTATGTTCCTTACTCAGCACCGCCTCCAAGAGAGCATTATCCCGATTCCGGCCCACGAGATGCAAGGAGAAGATGAGGAACCTCCATTCTTCACAGAGCATGTTTGAATGTTCAAGACACTTGTTTGCTTTGCCTGTCGGATTCAAAGCATGTCTTTTGTTCTAAGCTCTTACTAGTACTACCAGTAGAACATGTCAGTTTGGATGGTCGCCGTAGCTCTTACTTATTATGATGTGTTGAACTCATCTTGTTAATGTTCTGAACTATGGAGTGTCGATTTATGATATTAGAACTTATTTACTGTACCTCTCTGCCTCTAGAATTTACTCTATTTTTGCATGGTTGAGAACTTCGGATGCACTCTCTTGGCCATGCTCTTTGAGTGATGAAAATTTTAGTTGTTGGAATGTTATTATGTGTCTCTTCCATTGGCTGTTGAGAAGAGAGCATTGTTCCAATTCCTTGTCATGAGATGCAAGAAGAAGACGAGGAGTCTTCCTTCTCTACATGGTATGTCTGAATGTTCAGGACTCCTGGTTTATCATATCTTGTATTCTTAGCTCTTCTACTTATTAGTACTACCACTCGAATATTTTATTTTGGATGGTTGCAGTAGTACCTGGGATGCCATCATATGGTGCTTGCTTATTATCATGTCTTGAATATCTTGTCAATGTTCTAAACTGTGGAGTACCGATTTATGGCATTAGAACTTTGTTAATGTTCTTCCTCGCCTCCAAAAGTTTACATTAATTTCAGCATGATTAAGATGCCCAAGTGGCAACACAAAGATTACAGATTCAGTTTTGATCATGTTCTTCAATTAAAGGCATTTAAAGTTGTTGAAATGTTATTATGCGTGTCTTCCATAGGCTGTTTATTTGGTCTCTGCTGCCTGGTGTGCAACTTGGTTGTAAGTTTCTCTAGGCGGCAGGTACCCTTTGTATGAACATATTGTGTCGGGCATACTTTCCTGGCTGTGTCTATCACTGGCACTTAATTAGCAGTGTTGTGTCTGACTGTTACTTGAGTGTTTCTATGGTTGAAGAAATAACCGTGCAGACCTGGTTGTGTGTTGGTAATACTGCTACTGCCAGGGCCTTTGTCTTCCTAGTGATTCTTTTATGCAGGGTTTTACTTGTTTTGGTTATAAACGAGTTGAACCATGTGCTCTCCTGGAGCAAGGTAAATTCGACTCTCAGTTTGCATTGGTAAGAAGCCTGAATGTCACTCCTCTGATGAGAGATTCGGTCTTTGCTTGTGTCTTTTTTGTTGAGTGAATGCTTTTGTCTGACAGTGGCACACTCTGGTTATTGCATTATTAGTCGTGTTTTATTCAGCATCTCTCCTTTCAGGGCTGGTAGTTTGATCTTTTGTTGTTCATAATGCAATGCGGTACTAAATCATCATAAGCAATACTCCTACTTGCCCATAGCACCTGTTTGCTCCTGCTGCGTGCAACACAAAATTGCTTCTGATTGTTACTTCAGTGCACCTTGCTTCAGTTATTCATGTATCTTCTTCCTTCTCTTAACACATGTATGTCTGTAAAATGCAGAACAATTGAACAGCAGGGCAAGTCTACGACCACTTGCCCTCCGCCTCACACAATCGAGTTCATCACTTGAGCTGCACGCTGAGCCTAGATGCACAGGCGACGCTTTCGTCCAGTTTGCCTCCATCCAGTACTTGTAACTGAAGCCCAGCTACCCAAGCTTGTCCCTCCCAGGTTGCACCCTCGCAAGTGCCTCATCGGTCCTGGCACCAATTCAGTCGATCTGTCAACCGACTGAAGCAGCAAAATAGATCACCATGGATGTCATCGAACTTCATTTCATGAGAAGTTCGACGATGCCTCATGTCATGGACCGAAGAATTCAGGGATTACTCTCTGAGGAGGCTGAGCTGGGGGTAATTCCTGCGGTACTGGTCCAAGACATCGTGGGTCGTCGGATAGGTGGCGGCGCAGAGGAACCGTCCACAGAGGGAGGGCTGCTCCATGCAGAAGATGAGCGCGGCGCAGACATCGTCGACGTGCACCAACGGCACCAAGCCCAGCAGCCTCTGCAGGATCCTAGGCAGCGCGAAGTAGGGCTCTTTCTTGGTCACCGCCACCGCGCTCTCCACCGTCTCTCTGACCTGGCCAAGGACCGTGTCCCCCGGGACGAGACCGCAGGGTAGGGTGAGACCAGATGGATTCTGTGGAAAAAAAATCTCCATTCATGATTTAAATTTATATGAGAAACAGATCATTGGAATCTATTTAAAATCTACTATAATTTAGATTTATTGTTTTACTGTCTGAAACATTTATGCAGTCAAACTTTTTTTGTGTGTGACTGAAATGTTTTTTTTTGAAGTTGTCTATTTCCTTGTAAAATATGTTAATACGTAAGGCAACTTTATTTAACCTCATTCAGAAGAAATTTCTTGGCGCAAAGTCTTCTCTATTTTTTTAACCTCAAATCATTGTCGCAAAGCCTTCTCTATTTTTTTTTGAAGTTTTCACCGGGGGACAAAGCCCAACCTGAATTTTTCAATATATGTGTGGTATGACCCAAAAGGCCGAGAGTTTGAGCTGATGGCTTCCGGATCGAGCGGGCTTTGCCTCCACGCCTCGCGTGATCGCCTCTAGTTCAAGCAGCTCCCCTTCTGGCCTGGGTGCGGACGAGCAACGCCCTGGTATGGTTTGACCAGCAAGCGTTGGTTCAATACCCGTTCTTCCCGGGTCGGAAAATTCCACAGGTGGCTTGGACCCTCGGTCTATCTAGACCGTTGATTGATTGGAGATTCTAACCGTGGTCGTCGGGAGAACTGCCTACCTCTTTCTAGTCGTTGCCTGGCTGTTGGCGAGTTTGGGAGAAATTTAGCGTGACGTCAGAATAGTTAGGCAGGAATAACTCTCCCCCGTTTGATATGACGCATCGTTGCTACCCGAAACCTATCTGAGAAGGAACTCGGCGGAGAGGAACAGACCAGAGGTTCTCCCCCCGGTTTAGAGCTGCAGTTCGGATCCCCCCTCTCCCAGATCTGAAGTTCATCGGCGCCGCCATTTCTCTCCTCGTCGCCCGGTGGTCGAATCGCGCCGCAAGGAGCTTCCGTAACTCCGGACCGGAGCTGCAATCACCGCCGCCATTCCAGCTTCAAAACCAAGGTGAGGTATCTTAAACTTCTTTGCCATTAATGCCGTCTCAGTATGTTATTATAAGCCACAGGAAACATTGGTATTTTCCTTCTCTTAACTCCAATATCGATTCTTGTGATTCATGTACTAGCGGTCTGTTCGTCTGCCTCCCCCATTTGCAAGATGGGATTTTTGGGTTCAGTCGAATAGTGCGGATGATAATCAAGTGGGCAGCAGATGTGTAAATGTGCTGATCTAAGAACTCCCAGGTGATCAAACCCAGGCTGCTCCTTTGTATTCGCCTTGAATTAAAGTAAAATAATGTTTGTGTACATATGAAAATCTGGTAGCAGTTACATTTGAATTGGTGCATATGGTATATTTTAAATAAAAATGGTAGCTACAAAATTGTTTCATTCTTTGTGTTTTTTGCTTGCAGGTGTAACTTTGTTGAGAATTTGGAATTATGTTCAGATGATAAACAATGACTATAAAAAAAACATTTTTTCTGTACTGAACATATAATAGTAAAAAAGACCTGTAATAAAAACTGGTTAGTTATGTTGGCTCTGTTATAACCATTTGTTGTACTTGTATAGCATGAACTATCCCTTGGCACAAAAAAGGATTATCCATTATCTTAATATGGATGAATGTGTCTTTTAACAGCATGGACAGTACTTATATTGTTTATACTTTTTGGAATTTGCTATTAGTTTACTTAGTTTAACAATTTGGGCAGCAGCAACTACACAAAATGGGTCGTGTCAAAGGTGGTAAATGTGGTAACAAGGAGGAAGATGTGATTATGCATAGATCGCCTAGGAGAAGTGTACGGAAAGTAAAAATGACAGGCGGAGGGGTTGGGAAGGAGGCCAAACAGGATGTGAAGAAAAGCCGAAAAAGGAAAGCCGTGCGGTACGAAGATGATCCAAACTACAGCGACGAAGAAGTTATAGAAAATGAGTCAGAACAACAAAAGAAGGTACTAAGAATTGTAACTCACTTTTTTTGTTTTCTTTCATAGTGGGATAAAGTGTAATGTTCATACATGTCACGGTTTAACAAACCAATTATTTTCCTACAATCCCCATAGGTACCAGGTTATCGTTGTTCGTCTCTCTTGATTGTTGAACTTATGGGGAAGCTTTCTAGTAAGCAGAAAGGCTGGGTGGATAATATTGGGTTTTCTTCGCTTAAGAAATTAATTGGTAGCCGCCCACCGAAATCTCTTACGATGTGGCTCGTTGATCGGGTGGACACCAAGAAAGGAACTATAGAGGTTTGTGGAGAACATATTGAAATAAAAAACATGTGTTAAGCGCATGCTGGATCTACCATCTGGAGAGCAGAAGGTCCCACAGCCGTTGAACGGGCGAGCAAAAAATTCCAAAATTGGGTTCATCTACAAAAGGTGAAAAGCATTCTGACCATGGGAGGGGCCAGACAGCAAAAGATGCTGTGAAGATTTTGCTGGCCGAAAATGAAGATGAGGCCTCCTTTTGCCAGTCCTTGTGATGCTAGTTCTGTGCATCTACCTTGCGCCAACGACATCCCTTAATATCAATAGGAGCTACTACCCTGCATTAATGGACGTTTCTCAAATTTCATTAATGGATTGGTGTGGATTCATAGCTGATTACCTGGTCAATGGGATAGAAGAGTATAGAAGCAGCAAAGCATCTCACGTTCAAGTACCAGGATGTGTGCATCTGTTGCCGGTGAGAATAATGTTGCATTCATTTTTCTTAGTAAATGCAGAAAAAAATTGTTGTACATTTTGTGGAAATTTATGTTTCATTGTGGTGATAAAAAAATTTGCAGCTCATATACCTAGATGCACTTATAAGGCATAAGGCTCTGGTTTTCCCACCAGCCCTTGCTTTACCGGACGGAGCTCCAGTGGTGCATTTCGTAACTTCAGACCATTTGGCTTTCCTGGCATCTGCGGATGCATATTCAAAAACAAAGGACCGTACTGAGTATGGTTTACTTCAGGCAAGTGACATCATATCTATTCTTTCACTACGCATGGCATCATACTGCAATTGGTAACATTCGTTGGCCGTTACAGGATAACATGATGGGTTCTCAAAAATGTTCAAATGAGCTACTGAATGGGGGTGACGCCCAGAAAACGGGAGAAGCAAAGGTTCCGGAAAACCTACCGGCCAGTTCAGATATAATGGTACGGAAGTTTTTCAATAAGTAGAAATTGCAGCTATTAGAACAATAAAAAAGGGGAGTTTATAGTTATGTAAGGCAAGAAATTAATGCACAAATAATAAGGGGGAGTTTACAAATTATGCACACAGCGACAATGCTTAGATCTACTAGCTGGGGTAACCTGCCATGTTATATACGTAATGGTTAATTGTACTGAAGCCAATTTTGTGACACCAGAATTACACGATGAATAAGACTGTAGGGTTAATTAGCGAAGAGTAAGTACATGTGCAGATTATATTTTTGTCATGCATATGGTGCACTGTCTTCTGTTTCTAATAAAACGAATAATATGTGTAATGTAAGCGCATCTGTATTTGAGTGCATTACTTAAAGGATATTAGGACATTTTTAAGCCGCTACCACTTATGCGGAGACATTGTAAACCATTATAAGGAATTTTGGCAAGTTTGCGTAAAACACAAATGAGTATGTTTTGAAAACGTGAGAGGGGCATGTCTTTATGCAAATATTGAGTAACAAAAATCATGATATTTATCGATAAATGTTTTTACATACATTCGACTTGCTATACAAAAAACGAAGTACCTATTATAGGAGATTAAGACAATTTTAAATATTCTGGTACGGTGATGCCTATAAAATTGTTTAGATTCACATTGTGAAGCTTTTGTCAGGTTCATACGGAGGTCCTAGTTGACTCGCTGTACAAAGAGATCGAGGATGGCAGGAGACAACTATTTGTTGAGTTTCAGAATAAGGTTACGGCTAATGACTGCCGATCCTTTGGTCTATTCAAACAGAAAATGCTTACATTATTGGCAGGTTATGGTAAAAACAATCAAACATGTGGTGGATCAGCTGGTGTGGACAGTGCATTCAATGTTCCTGATGTGGCAAAGACCAAGGATGTTGGCATACCCTGTGAAAACCCTGGAGATTGGAACAGTAGGGAAAAAGGCCAACAATGCCTTTTCAAAGGAACATAAGAGGAGATACATGAACCTGCGGAGGAGTGTTCTTTGAATCAGGATCACAACAAGAATGCTTCACTACAGTTGGCTGCTGAACAGTTTGGTTCAGGAATTCAAGCAGTTGCAGGCAATGAAACCGCAGATTATTGTATAGGTACTGGAGACCAAACAGGAAAGACTAAGGAAAGTCCGTTGCATCAAGATGAGGACAATGTCAATAGATTCGTTGATGAGTTAGCAGATGTGGTTAAATTTGGTAAGGAGGCTGCTGACGAGGCTGCTTGCAATGTTCCTCAAAAGGAATGTGTAGTCAAAGGTGGGATTAGTCTGAATATTCTCACTAATGCTGCAATTTCAGAAGGACCTCCGCTTTACGACGATTCTCCCGCCGTTTGTACACAGCGGTTAAATGAAGCATCAGAAAGAAGGCTTTCTCATATGATGGAGACCGAAGAAAACTCATCCCCTGGAAAATTCCACTGAACTGATGTGTCCTGCATAATGAAGAAACCTGTTTTCGATGATTCACCTGGGACCAAGTCTATCTTTTCGAACCTGTTGTCGAATGGTAGAGGTAATTTATTGACCATTATTGAGACCAATCAAGGCAGTATTACTGGTCAGTTAGACGGGGTTTCCTCAAGATCAAGCTCGCAACAGACCGTGTCTTCTAGTCATGTCAATTCGAATCCTGAATCGGTTGATTGTACTGGTAATACAGCTGAGTTGTCTGCTCTGTATGATATCGATCCTGCAGATACGGATGGCGAAAGCAAATCAAGTGATATACCAGAGGCAGCTGATGAGAATGAGTGCTATTACAAGAACCCTTTAGAGCTTATTCATGGATTCGTTGAAACGCCCGGTTAGTGAAACTATAATTTAATAACTTAAAATGGCTATTGTTACAAATGCCTTGTTCATATGGAATCAATGATAGTAAAACTTAAACTGTTTATATTATTAATATTTTCATTGGAAAAAACTGCAGGTTCCAATTTTACACAAGAATTATTGAGGTCGATCTTCTCCCTGCCAGCGCTCTACCTGATGACGTAACCGGTCTTCCTCCACTTCAGAAGGAAATTGAGTCGGGCTTCCGATTCAAATTTGGCGGCAGTATGAGAGGTACGACGCTAAATTTGTTGGACAAGATAACAAGGCTACGATCACTTGAGGCTGGAGAAGAAGGGACTACCAAATATAGATTTGTCAGGCCTACAGATGCAACTGATACCAATAAAAAACATGTTAGCAACTCTGCTGTGAGGAATTCTTCACGGTTTAGGACGGTGCCAGACCCGGAAAGGGGGAAGACTAAAATACTGATCAAGGGATACCATGTAACGAAGGGGGAGTTCGTTGATGCTTTGAAACCCTTAGGGGAGGTCTGTCAATCATTCATGGGGCTGTGTTCAGTTGCTATTATGACTGACTGGGAAACACCTAAAAGGGTGATCCTTGACCAAGCCACTATAGTAAGTTAAACAGAATTATCTTGTATTTTTGTTCTGTACAATAATTACATTTATTCGATATATGGTGAAGTCCCTTTGATAACAAAAATAACATACAATTACTTGACTGGACAGGACGAACTGATGAGTGATAGAGAAGCTTTCGACGAAATGGTAGTAGTTCGGAGGCTGCTGAAATTCCAATTGGAATCTGTAGAGGAGGTATACCAGCTCAGTGCAAGATTTGTTGATTATATGTGTTTCTACACATTTAGCGCTATTTGAGATATAAATTTTATAGAACAGACATATACTGCCCTGACATTTTTTAAATTGCGGATATTCCTTCCAATTTTGCCCGAGAGGCACTGGATACTGGCGGTTGTTGATTTACTGAACGATAAAGTAGATTTGTTCGACAGTCTAATATTAGTTGATGAAGGGACGAACCCACATGAGGATTTATGGAGAAAAGTGGTAAGTTTCTTATAATAAAGTTTTGTTATATTTCATACGATCAAAAAGATTTTTCAACAAATGTAAGTATGTATCTGACCATGGATTTATTGATTGTCTTTGAACTTGGAGTTCGCATACTGCCTCGCTGTAAAGAAGACGGTTCCAATCGTGAACTTCCGTTGTGAATATCAGAAGGTCAAGCTGCAAACCAACACGTAAGCCTTGTTAAAAAATAGTCGTATTCAAGCATCTTGTACAGGCCTTTCCGCATCCAAGCATGATAACATTTACTGTGATGGCCCAGATAAATTGTAGTTCCTAAGTTGGGAACCACTCTGTTGCATGTAGTATTATATATTGAAAGCATAAGAAACGTTAGGACATACTGAAAACCAATAAAAATTGAGGCCAGCCGAGGCTGAAACAAACGTTGTACTGATATGAACTAAAGATGAAATTAATGAGAGATATAAATGCTTAAGAAAACAACAATTAGGTCTTCGAGGACAAACATTTTCCCTGATAAGATGAAAATTAGAAATGTTGTACCTACAAGACATGTTAAACAAAATTAGAAGAGTAATTTGACATAGTAATCCTAAACCATATATTTGCACTGAAGAGAACTTTCTTTGCAGACACGACTGTGGGTTCCATATATTTGCGCTAAGCGAGCCCGCCTCGCCTAATGTAAGACCCAGTTCAGTAGGATAGCTGTTTTCTAGTTGTAAGTAGCTAATTGTTTATCCATAGATTTGCTCTGTTTTTAGTAGGCATTGTTTACACATAGATTTTAGCTGTTTTCTAGTTGTAAGTAGCTAATTGTTTATCCATAGATTTGCTCTGTTTTTAGTAAGCATTGTTTACACATAGATTTTAGCTGTTTTCTAGTTGTAAGTAGCTAATTGTTTATCCATAGATTTGCTCTGTTTTTAGTAGGTATTGTTTACACAAAGATTTTAGCTGTTTTCTAGTTGTAATTAGCTAATTGTTTATCCATAGATTTGCTCTGTTTTTGGTAGGCATTGTTTACACATAGATTTTAGCCGTTTTCTAGTTGTAAGTAGCTAATTGTTTATCCATAGATTTGCTCTGTTTTTAGTAGGCATTGTTTACACATAGATTTTAGTTGTAATTAGCTAATTGTTTATCCATAGATTTGCTCTGTTTTTAGTAGGCATTGTTTACACATAGATTTTAGCTATTTTCTAGTTGTAAGTAGCTAATTGTTTATCCATGGATTTTCTCTGTTTTTAGTAGGCATTTGCTCTGATTTTAGTTTTGTTTCTGTTATGCCGATGATTAAAATTTGGTGACATCGTGTGATCCGGGGGTGGCGCTAGTGATCCTTGTGATATGCACAAATACACATCGCTCTTGTGCATCCTACTTGGCTCGCTTGCTCCATCCCTGAAATTTGTGTGTCCAATCTACCTATATATGAAGCATTGTTTAGGCTATGTTCTAGTTGTAATTAGTTTTATATTTTCTGTAATGCCGATAAAGAAGCATATGTCTTGTGTATAGAGATGAAGGAGCTTACATTTTGATTTTTTTCATCTCCTTTAGGGCGAGGAGGAAACCTGGAGACTATGCGCCGGCCGTGAAGACGTAGGAGCGGGGCTCCGTCCACACGGTCCACTGAAGCCGGCGCCTCCAGGAGCAAGACTTTTGTGCAGTACTAAATAGGTAGAAGAAGACCACGCAATGAAGTTGGGCGAAGAGGAAGGTGAAGAACCGGCGGCCGTCAAGCAGGAACCACAGGGCTCCGTCGACGGTGCAGCAGGCGTCACCGGCTTTTTTTTGTTTCCTTTAGCCCTCATTACAAACGGTCAAAAACTAATCTCCGTATCTGATGTAAAGACTAAAGGCAACGGTTATATATTATGCCCGTTGCTAAACTTATTGCAAACGATAAAAATCTCCGTTGCCATTGTGAGGCTTCACATCAGTGACAGAGGCGGGGACACGGACCCTTTCTCCGTTGCCGAAGGGGTTTTTGGTCCGTTTCCGATGTGTCGTTCTGTACTAGTGGATTGTTCAATGATCAGGGTGCAAAGAAATTGAAGCAGATATCCCATGAAAAAAACATGGGGCGAAAAAAAATAATCAGTGTACGCCCAGCAAAAAACGTAAATTAGCTGGAAAAAGGTAACCTATTTTGGAGATCTAATCAAGATTACACGTGTCAAGTGAAAAAATGATAAAAAAGGCATTCACGATAGTATATGTACGTTAAAACATGTCCCATTTCTTGTGAGTTAAAATAAGATCCATGCAAGATAACAGTCCCCCAAGGGTTCGAGCTTTTGTTGATGATTATTTTTTAAGCTGCAGAGAAACGATGAATAAAACGAACACCTGAAGGTTAAAAAATTTAAAAATTATATGAAATGGTTGGCTATGATCTGGATAAAAGATTGTTTAAATAGATAAGATCTTAAATGAAGGTTAAAAAAGTACTCTACCTTTATTTTGCACTTGAAGGTTTTCTCTGAGAAAAAGGCGGGAAGTTTCGAGAAAATTAATGGTGAATCTTAAATGAAACATTAGTGAATTAATAAAAACATTAATTGAAAAAAAGTATTTTACACCCAGTAAAAAACGTAATTTAGTTGTCAAAAAATGAAGAATTGGTAGAGGGCTATTCGTTTACATGTGTTAATTGCAAAAAATGATAAAAAAGTCATGCACGATAGAATGTGTACATATAGACATATACCCTTTCTCGCAAGTTCAGATAAAATCCGTGAAAAAAATAACAAAAATAAAAGGTATTCGAACTTTTGGTGATGTTTATTTTTGAAGCGACGGAAACCGCTGAATAAAAAGAACACATGAAAGTTAAATTTTAATAAGATTTATATAAACTGGTTGGCAATAATTAGGAAAAAAATAATCAGTGTACGCCCAAGAAAAAACGTAAATTAGCTGGAAAAAGGTGACATATTTGGAGATCTAATCACGATTACACATGTCAACTGAAAAATGATAAAAAAGGCATGCTCGATAGTATATGTACGTTAAAACATGTTTCATTTCTTGTGAGTTAAAACATGTTCCATGCAAGGTAACAAAACCCCAAGGGTTCGAGCTTTTGTTGATGATTATTTTTTAAGCTGCATAGAAACGATGAATAAAACGAACACCTGTAGGTTAAAAATTTAAAATTTATATGAAATGGTTGGCTATGATCTGGATAAAAGATTGTTTAAATAGATAAGATCAAGGTACTCTACCTTTATTTTGCACTTGAATGTGTTCTCTGAGAAAAAGGCGGGAAGTTTCGAAAAAATTAATGGTGAATCATAAATGAAACATTAGTGAATTAATAAAAACATTAATTGTGTCTAAAAAAGTCAGTGGGTGGAGGGGATATTGGTTGGTGGGGTTGGGGTGGTGTTGGGGTTTGTACTTTTCCAACTGTGCTTGTCCTTCGGTAGCTACTAGTAAGAAGGAAACCATTGTGCATTAAATATATGAGTTGAGGTCAGATCTATCAAACAGATTTGAAAATATCGCTCTCAAGTCAATTATAGAACTCCAAAAAAGAAGGACCGAGGGGAAGAAGCAGATGGGACGTGCTCGGAAAAAAGCTCGCGGCGCTGGTGGTGGGAGTGTCCCCCCCCCCCCCCCCCCCCGGCCACCGTCTGAACTCTTTACCCGTCGCCTACGCATTGAGCCTCCGTCAAGTTCGGATGGGTGTACGGTTGGGGGTCGCCGGGGCCGGGAAGAAGAAGCATGGGAAGAATGGAGCGGTGACGAGCCGTTCGTTCCTCGTGATGAAGATGAGGACGTTGTTTTGCAGGGAGATGCAGAAATCGAGCCTGTCAATCAGGCTGTCGCTGGGGGGGAGGATGAAGAGATGCAGATTGCGATGAAGAGATCGATGGAAAGTTTCGAGGAGGAGCAGCGGCAGGAAGAAGAGGCGCAGCACAACATCAACCTCGCTATTCAGGTATCCATGGCAACTTTGGGGGGAAAGGAAACTACTGACGAGCAGTACGTGCAGTCTTTCAACCAAACAGTTGCGCTATCTGTGGGTGAAGGGGAGAAGAAGACTAGAGCGATTTCAAACCCTGCACTCACCATTACGGAGGTTTCTGATGAAGATGTAGGTCGTGCTCGAGTGCAGGAAATCTACCGTGATGGGGTCGCTACAGTTTCAGTCAAGGGGAAGGAAGTGGTTGAAGATGATTCATCCGATGAACCATGCTACGGTAGTGATGGCTGAATAGTTGAGATTGCAATGTCGATGTTATTTGTGCTATTATCAATTTCAGAACCCATTATGTGAGAGATGATGTTATTGTTTTAGTAAGTGAGCTGAGTTTATTTTGGATCTTCACCATTTGAGAAAACTTTGTCTGATTATTACCTACTGAAATTGCGATTATGTGTACTGCTGTGTGGATGTTTACTTGAACATTCGTACCATATATTGCCAGTGAAATTGATATGTAGACCTGGTTGCTTCAACTCGTTTCTTGAATGTGTTATGCAGACAGTGTAGCAACACTGAAGTACAAACAAATGTCTGTGCAGTGCATATAGTGAGACGACCATATATTTCTATAGTCAGTGAGTACAAGCAAATTAAACTACTCCTATAAAATAGTGGTGCCAGAAGTTAAGCAAATTAAACTACTCCTACAAATGTCTGTGCAGTGCATATAGTGAGACGACCATATAAGGTTGTACTGCTAGCTAATTATATTGATTTTCAAAAATTCCGTAGTTGCAAAAATGTTGCAAAAGTCATTTGTGTCCGCGCTATATCATCCGTATAATTTGCGGCAACAATGAGGGACAGCGATTGTAAGGTACGAAAAAAAATATTTGTCAATTCAATTTGTGGACCCAATGATGATTTGTAAAATATATAAAAATACCATAAAGAAGCAAATGTTAGGATTAAACTTTTATATGGAATGCGACAAAGTTAGACCGTGACAAAAATTGATATATAAATAAAATGGTTGTTCAATACTTATCTCCGGGAGAAGAGTTCGGTCTAGGGTTGAAATAAGGGTGGTGACGGTGATATGGACGATAACCGCATTCAAAAAATACGGTTATGCGATGCAAATGTTTGATTATTGATTCTCATACCGGAAACATGAAAATAAGAGAAAGGAAACTAAACCTACCGAGTAGATGGGTGCACAGCAATTTGCTAATGCGGATGATTACGTGACAAACACGAGAAGTAAAAAATGGAGGATAACTTAACTGGGTGTTGCTTAACTAAAGCACATGTTTGCGCTTAAACAAAGGTGTTTGCTTACTTGGTTGCGTTTAACTGGTGTTTTGATGTTGATTAAGAGAGAATGCATAGCTTGCTTGTTATTGGAAATTCTATGAGGTCGCAAAATAATATGACAATGGAATCACTGTCGAACGTAATCGGGAATATAATCAGATAAAAAGTGCTCAATGTAGTATTGGCCATTTTGATGTACTTGACGGGAGCGGTTAATCTTTTTGCGATCTGTAAGGTGTGTTATGCATGGGTGTTCTTACAGACTGACAATCTGTTAAAAATGTTTTCCTGACTTAGCTATTGTATTAGTAATAAAATTGCCATAAGTATATTTAGGAGGTGGTCTGAGAAACAATTATGCTATAGGTGGATGGTAGAAAAACTACATATTAGCAAAACTATAGATGGTGGTGCCAGAAGCTAAACTATAGGTAGTGAATCAAAAAATAATATAAACCTTGAAAGATTTAGTGTTATTTCGTCATCAAAAAGGTTGTACTGCTAGCTAATTATATTGATTTTCAAAAATTCCGTAGTTGCAATACTGTTGTAAAAGTCATTTGTGTCCACGCTATATCATCCGTATAATTTGCGGCAACAATTAGGGACAGCGATTGTAAGGTACGAACAAAAAAATTTGTCAATTCAATTTGTGGACCCATTGATGATTTGTAAACTATTTAAAAATACCATAAGAAGCATAGTTAGGATTATACTTTTATATGGGTTGCGACAAAGTTAGACCGTGACAAAATTGATATATAAATAAAATGGTTGTTCAATACTTATCTTCGGGAGAAGAGTTCGGTCTAGGGTTGAAATAAGGGTGGTGACGGTGATATGGACGATAACCGCATTCAAAAAATACGGTTATGCGATGCAAATGTTTGATTATTGATTCTTATACCGGAGACATCAAAATAAGAGAAAGGAAACTAAACCCTACCGAGTAGATGGGTGCGCAGCAATTTGCTCATGCGGGTGATTACCGGACAAAGCGGGGAGTAAAAAATGGAGGGTAACTTAACTGGGTGTTGCTTAACTAAAGCACATGTTTGCGATTAAACAAAGGTGTTTGCTTACTTGGTTGCGTTTAACTGGTGTTTTGATGTTGATTCATAGAGAATGCATAGCTTGCTTGTTATTTGAAATTCTATGAGGGCGCAAAATAATATGACAATGGAATCACTGTCGAACGTAATCGGGAATATACTCAGATAAAAAGGTGCTCAATTTAGTATTGGGCATTTTCATGGACTTGACGGGAGCGGTTAATCTGTTTACGTTTTGTAAGGTGTGTTATACATGGGTGTTCTTACAGACTGACAATCTGTTAAAAATGTTTTCCTGACTTAGGTATTGTATTAGTAATAAAATTGCCATAAGTATATTTATGAGGTGGTCTGAGAAACAATTATGCTATAGGTGGATGGAAGAAAAACTACATATTAGCAACATGAAAAATAAAGCTTGAACACGATAAATTGCAAAAGTTTCTTCCACATTGATACAAAATATAGAAACTTAGGATAGTAAATGTGCTATTACGAAGGTGGACTCAGGGATTTTCCATTGTTCTGAAAATACATAGACATAGAACTAAATCCTGCTATTTTATCCTTCAAAATGAGTCAGGTTCTGTCCTCTTCCTCTTCAAGTTTGCAACTGGCTCATTTGCTTTCTCTAGAATAGCAACAGGAGTTAGGATTGCTTTTTGCTATGGCCTGCATGTGGCGGCTCGTCTGCAGGGGCATCAATGTGCTGCGTAATCCCGAGATCTTCAGCTGGTTGTGGCTCCTACAGCAGCAAAACAGTTTTTGTATCAATATTCATGACATTAAGAACAAGCAACTGCAACACAAAAAATGGAGGCACACTAGGAAAACAGACATTTTGGCCTTGGGAAGCTGTGGATAAGGTGAAGTCTGTAGTACAGTTGACAGAATCATTGGATATGGCTTCATCAAATGATGTTGAATCTTCACCCACTGACTCGACATCACCACTATATCCAGAAATTAGAGAGATGGGCTGCGAAATTATTGGGGAGGGGAGGGGGGTTGACAAAGTAATCAGAAGCCAAATAGGGATCCAAAAATTGAACCAAAAAAGAAAAGATGCAACGAAATTGTGAAACACAAAAGCAAAAGAAACACTCTAACCAAGCTTTGGCTTGGTGCTGCATCGGCAGAAGAAGATAGCTGTGATGAATTATCAGTGAGACATGCATCAAGAGCATCTTCACTTTCAGAGCTATCAGACATGGCTACTTCTGATTGAATGTTGGAGGTGTATCTAAGTGATGAAGGTGGGGGGGGGGGGGTGCATATAAAGAGAGCTGGGGTGGAAATTGTCAGGGAGCAATGGTCTTCCCTCCAAAAAAAAGAGGGGGAAGGGGGGAAATTTGATGGATTTGGGTATCAGATTCTTTTGAAAAAGTTTGGTCTGTGAGGTGGATGGACTGAAGAAAAGAGGGATGCATGTAGAACTGCATTAGAGCATTTCGAAAAATGCAGTACTGGTTTTCCCAACCGATATGTAAATGGCGGGTACTGAAAGGGCGCCAAGCTTTTGGTGAGTGAAAGTTTGAACCGGAAATCACTGTGCTAAGTGAGAAATGAAAGGAATATGCCCGAGAGGCAATAATAAAGTGGTTATTATCTTATTACATGTTTATGATAAATGTTTATTTCTCATGCTAGAATTGTATTAATTGGAAACGTTAATACATGTGTGACTAATAGACAAGTAAGAGTTCCTAGTAACGCCTCTCGTTTAACTAGCTCGTTGATTAGCCGATGATCAAGGTTTCCTGATCATGAACATTGGATGTTGTTAATAACGGGATTACATCATTAGGAGAATGATGTGATGAACATACACCCAAAGTAGATATAGCAATGCGATCAAGTCATTAAGTTTACATTGTTGTATCGATCACATACGAAGTAACTTTAATCCTTAGACCATGAGATCATGTCAATCACTAACACCGGATGAGTGCTTTGATGACATCAAACGTCACACCGTGAAAGGGTGACTATAAAGGTGGCATTGGGTACTCTAAAAGTATTAGTTGAGGCTCATGGATCAAGAGTGGGATTTGTCCATCCAAATGACGGAGAGATATACTCTGGGCCCTCTCGGTGATATCACATCGACACCGCTTGCAAGCACGTGACTAGGTCACAAGGATGTCATATCACGGAACGAGTAAAGAGTACTTGTTGGTAACGAGATCAAACTAGGTATGGTCGATACCGACGATCGAATCTCGGACAAGTAAAATATCGTGAGACAAAAGGAATTTGGTACGACGTTTCTGGTTCACACGATCACAAGATTCATCGTTGAATGTGTAGGAGTCATTACGGATCTCCAGGTCCCGCTGTTGACTATTGATCGGAGAGGTGTCTCGATCATGTCTACATTATTCACGAACCGTAGGGTGACACACTTAAGGTTTGCCGACACTTTTGGGTAGATACGGAATATCGGAGAAAAGTTTGGACAACACCGAAATTGTTTCGAGTATTTTTGAAATAGTTTAAGGAGGTAATTGCAAATGGTTGTTAATAAGATTAACAAATATGTGAAGGGGTAGAGTGTTAATGTTTGTTAATAGAATTAACAAATATTAATAAAGAAATAAATTGTTTTATTTATTTAATGAAAATAACCCTTGGAATTTTGAGTGGGAATTGATGAGAGAATGAGTGGGTTGAGTGGAGACTCCACTCACATGATGAGGGGAGTTGTGGAGGCACTCCAAATTCGTGGCTGCCTCCCCCTTCTATATAAGGAGGAGTAGGAGCTCCCTCTCCCCACACACTTGCTCCTCTCTCCCTCCTCCCGCTGCTCCACCTTCCGGCCATCCGCTTGGTGAAGCCATGGCCGACTAGTTTCTCCACCACACCACGCCGTCGTGCTGCTGGAGTTTCCGGTGGTTCTACTACTTCCGCTGCCCCGCTGGATCGAGGGAATGGAGGTCGTCATCAAGCCGTACGTGTGACCGAGTACGGAGGCGCTACCCGTTGCAGCGTACATCTTCACGATCTTGAGATCGGCGAGTGAACGACTACATCATCCACGAGAATTATTCTCGAAACGCTTACGGTCTTCGAGGGTGAGTTCTCTTGGAACTTGGCTTACCCGTTGCTCACATCCACTAGATTAGATCTTGGTGTCTTGGCTGTTCTTACCGTAGGAAATTTTTTGTTTTCTATGCTACGAACCCATCAAGAAATGCGGCCAAGCTTTTTCATTTGAGTTTTGGGGGGAAATTTTTTGGATTGAGGTTTAGAGATCTCCCTCCAGAAAGACACAGATCTTGGAAAGGGGGGGGGGGGGGGGAATCCATACGAATCCTTGTAGCTTGTACATGGAGAAAAAAATCGCGAGTGATGGGTGGATGTACATGTAGCAGTGTGTGCCTGGCAGTGTAGGGGTTGTAGCATGGTCTGTTCCATCAAACTTTCACCCCACTCCATCCCCCTGTCAGTGAGGGCAAAACAGTAATGAATCAGGTCGTAGGGGGTAGAGAATAATATGTAGGTGAAGCAGCATGCTAGCAGAGTACAAGTGTGCTGTCTTCCTCCTCCTTCAGTCCTTCTTCATTCCTGAAGTCCAGTGACATTTCAAGAGTTGCGCCCATCCAGATCTACTCTCATATTGGCACTTTGCTGAGTAGAGTGCCGTGTGCTTGAAGATCAAAGCTGGAGAAGGACAGGGGCTTGGAGATGCAGGCTATCCATCAAGAGGAATACAAGTAAGTATGAAAACTACGCACGTTTTGATATCAGATCTGTAACTGAAAAATGTATAGTTTCTGGTTGTAGTTCAAGTACTTTTCCGAATGGCTTTACACTATTGCATTTCTTGAAGTTTCCACCCCTCACCCTCCCATGAGATTTTGAAAACACCCTTGTTTTGCATGTTGCTGTTCAAAGTGCTTCTACTCCAAATCGTGCTGTAAATCCATATGTTCCTACCTGCACGAATAAAGGTTTAGTAGGAAATAATGAACTAAATGTGGTAGGGTTTGTCATATGCAGTATGGTGGGCGCCATTTTTATGCCTAACTGTATGTTTGTACCTCCCAACAAAGAAAACACATTAAGCTATTAATGCAGATGTGACTATATAAAGTAGAGAACACCATTTCTTGAGAATTTAATTGGAAGCACTTACAGTGCCGTGTTCTTGATATGAACTGTACCATCTGGTAGCAGTAGTTGCATGTGAAGATGGGATTAGGGATAATGAATACATGAAAGGCTGTAAAAAAATATTGATGTTATCTGATTACCACAATGATATGAACTGTACCATCTGGTAGCAGTAGTTGCATGTGAAGATGGGATTAGGGATACTGAATACATGAAAGGCTGTACAAAAAAAAATTGATGTTATCTGATTACCACAATGAAATAGCATTAGTCAGAAAAAATTATATGCTTGATGTTGGGAAATCTAGATGGAGTAGGCATCAAATGTGACTGCGTGCATACTTAAAATTATCGCATCATTGTTGTTTCACATGTTACTAATTCGTTAGAACAGTAGTATGAATGTGCATGCATGGTTTTAGTATCAGTAATTATACTGACTAAGTGTTGTGTTCATAACAGGAATTAGTTCTGCAGACAATTGCACGGGTACAAAATGTCTGGGTCTGAATTTTCTAGTTCAGAAGATGGTGGTGCGAGAATTAGGTGTTCTCCGCACAAGATCGCGGAAATGGTGGGAAATTTTGGGAAAATGAAGAGAAGACTTGGCACCGAGATTGGTTTCAAAGGCATGCTAGAAGTCCCTGACATTTGTAATCTGGACAATAAGTTCACTTTAAGCCTGTTGGAGAAGGTTGACATTAAGAAGAGGGCTATCAAGTTAAACGATGAAGCCTTCATCGAGATAAGTGCGAAGGATGTGCATCATTTCCTGGACATACCCAATGGTCAGAAGAAGCTATTTGGTCTGGAGGACAGGTCGACTTTTGAACAAATTGATTTCATTCGGTTAGGGATAGGATCCATATCTGGTGATGTTGGTGAAAAGAACAGCTTGAAAGCAGCTGAAGAAATACTTTTAGCTGATTACCCAAATGGAATGTCTGTACTCCAAGCAGAACAGTTCAAAGTCTCCTTTGTTTGCTTCTGTATGGGTAATTTTCTGGTGGCGAAGTATAGCTCAAACCATGGGGCAAAAGATTATTGGGGGTCTTTGATGGAAGTGGCTGAGATCTCATCATATGATTTCTGCGAGGCCGTGGTTGAAGAGATCATTGAATCGGCAAGGCATGTGCAGAAGGAGAGAAAAGGAAACAGGACAATTAAGAATGTTTCAGGCTGCCATTTGTTTCTGCAGGTACAAAGTGGTGTTCAGAAAACATTGGTGTGCAGTAGTATTTTTTAGTTCAGTCTGTATTATTAATAAACTGGTTACTAACTTGTTGGTGGATTTGTGACACAAACCGGCAAAATTCCTGGACACGATCAATCTGATGATCCTAAATCTGAAAGATGACTCTTCACCAAGGATTGCAAAATTCACATTCCGCGTGATCGATGAAATGAAGATATATGTAAAACAGAACAAAAGAACCATTAAAACAAAACAGGGCATAAGTTTATGTGCACAAAAGGTAGGTATTCTATTGATGGTGAAAATGTAGCATGACAGAATATTGAAACTTTATTGAGTACACATCTTTTAGGTTCCTTTTGGAGCTAAATTTTCCCCATTATGCTGGGTGATGCAAGGGAACTTGTTGAAGCAGTAACACCAAGTCTCGACAAGTGCAAGGGTGCAATGGTCGATAGTTCTAACTACATGCGTACCAGATGTACACCCAGCTCATCTCACTTGCAGGTGTAATATCTATTATTATTTTGTTTCTTCAAATATCCTATTCCATTTTACAAGCGTTGATTGTAATACTGGAAAAGTGATGGATTTTCTGACCAAGAATCTGGTTGTCTTCATTTTACAGTCAGGGAATTATTGTTGACCAAGCTTCATGTCACAAAAAAGATCAAGTGAAAGGGTAAACATATGTAACTATGTGAACACCATTGGGAAACCTAAAAGCATAGAATATTTGTCTGCTTACACAAGAGGAAACGGCGAGAAAAGGGTGAGCATCGACTTTTATCTCAGTTTTGGTATTAACTTAACAAGCACATATTGTCGTGATAAGAACATTTGTGCTGAAAAAAGATCCTTCATTTTCCATGTTCTCAGCTGAATAATAAGCAGATAAATGAGTTGAGGTTGCACAACTCGAGGATGAGACTGTTGGTCAATAGGTTCAAAAGCTCAACCTTGGAAAATATGGATTGTGATCCAACTGCGATTCTGACATGCAAGGAAGTTGTGAACTGCAATGTGAACAAGCTACTGGAGGATCTTCTCGACCAAGTACATGTTCTTTCAACTGGATTGCATGAACACAGTACCATGTATAATTCAGCCAGGTTGATGGTATCTGGGTCTAATGCCATTCATAATCAAAGTGATGAACATTTGGTGTCAGAATATGAAGGTATTTTTTTGGTTTCATATCAATGATGATTGTGTTGCCATTGGTTTTACATGCTCTGTTATACTTCGTAATTGATAAACAAAATGAATCCGCACCGAAACCGCATCTATACTGTTTTCCATGCTATCTTATACTTTGTAATTGAAAAACAAAATGTTTGCAGGGGCACCTACGAAAGTCACAAGGGGGAGGTACCACGGTAGAATGGTGAACGACATAACAGGTACTGTTGCATTTTATAAACAAAATGAATCCGTAATGACAGTTACGCTTTAATGGACCGGCACCTTGTTGCTTTAATTAATATACTATTCAGGTAAAAATTTAATCCATGACCTGACTGGGCTTGAAGATGTTGAGATGAATGAAGCGACGGATGCAAATAATGCAAATGAGGTGAGTAGGCAACAAAGTAATAATGCATCAGTTTGTAACTGAATAGTTGTTTTCGTGCACTAGAATGTTAGAATTGAGCCCAAAAAATTGGTGATCATTTGGTCTGTTTGTTGTCTGATACTGATTAAACATGCTATTTGCATACAAAAATGGTGCATATATAATTGAGTGTGGTATCGATGAAAAAACAATGGAAACAGTTGTAATACATTTGATAGCCATTTAAGAAAATGTGTTGCAGTTTTAGTGTGAAATTTAATCTGAACTCTATGACAGTGCATTGTTATGAAGAACCTGTTATGCGAAATGTAAAAACAGGCATCGCTAGAGGGTGCAACAGATGCAAAAGTATTAGGGCACATAGGTTTACTACAGGTAGCAGGAGATGGTTCACACAAAAAATGATTCCGACCTGATCTATGGTAATTCACTGAATCATTGATTATTTTTTCATAGTTCAAAACGTGCAAACCGTGGAGAGTAGTGATGTGGTACAAAATGGCTAGCAGGAACAAGTAGTGTGTTAGTCAATATAAAAATGGGCTGACATTAAAAAAATGTACTGCCGGGGAGAAACAAAAATGAAACTTCAATGAGAACAACTTCCACCGAGGGGTTGAATGTTAAAATAAAAAAAATGGCTTCTTGCCATGGCATACAGACTGAATCGAGAGAATCTAGTGTGTGTCAGAATAATGCCATTCATAATGAAAGTGATGAACATTTGGTGTCAGAATATGTAGGTATTTTTTTGGTTTCTTATCAATGATGATTGTGTTGCCATTGATTTTACATGCTATGTTATACTTCGTAATTGAAAAACAAAATGAATCCACTCCGAAACCGGAACTATACTGTTTTCCATGCTAATTTATACTTCGTAATTGGAAAACAAAATGTTTGCAGGGGCACCTACGAAAGGCAAAAGGGGGAGGTACTACGGTAGAATGGTGAACGACATAACAGGTACTGTTGCATTTTATAAACAAAATGAATCCGTAATGACAGTTGCGCTTTAATGGACCGGCAACTTGTTGCTTTAATTAATACAATATTCAGGTAAAAATTTAATCCATGACCTGACTGGGCTTGAAGATGTTGAGATGAATGAAGCGACGGATGCACATAATTCAAATGAGGGTGAGTAGGCAACAAAGTAATAATGCATCAGTTTGTAACTGAATAGTTGTTTTCGTGCACTAGAATGTTAGAATTGAGCCTAAAAAATTGGTGATCATTTGGTCTGTTTTGTTGTCTGATACTGATTAAACATGCTATTTGTACACAACAAACATGCGGGATAATCTATTTGGACTGCCTTCGTTTATAAAAAAGTCTAGTCTGTACATTTGGTTGTTGATTCATATCATGTATGAAAACTGCAACGGGTGGTTTGTCGTACACATTGCTTGAGACGATTACACTGGTATCTATTGGGTTTTGATAAAAGAGATGAGAAGAACTTACTTGTTTCATAATGAGTAACTATATACCTGCACTTGATTTGAGAGAAACCAGTGTTAACCCAGCCCCACATTGCAGGATTTGTTACCCCTGCCAGGGTGATAGGTCAGCATAGCGGCAGCGCTTTCAGCATGGACATCGCTGGTGCTGCATTCAGCATGGTTCCACCTGTGAATAATTTGATAAATGTTCAGTCTGGGAATGAAGGTGAGTGTACATGAACTATGGGTGCATCAAATCGTATATAGAAAAATGTTAATGTACAAGCTTTAGTGTAGTTTGCGAAATAGTTATGCAACTCTATGTGTATATCAATGCTGAACAATTGTGTGTGGGTTTATTTTTATGTATTCTTAATGGTACTTGTCCAAGTAAGCATGCGGCGACACAAATTGTTTGGTCAATATTTTGTTTACATGGATAAGAGTATAGTTGTGGTTTCGGTGTGGATTCATTATTGATTGAACACTAAAAAGGATGCTGTACTTCTGTGTGAGACATGGATAAGAGTATAGTTGTGGTTTTTTCATGAGTAAATTGCACAGAACCACAGTTTCAGGTCAACTTATAACAATTTGCCCCAACTTTTGGGCAAACTTTCACAATACCACAACTTTTGATCCAACCAGCAACGAATCATGTACGGACACCATATAATTGCAAAACTGACGTACAAGCCCAACTTGTCAGGCCAGCGTGGCGCATAGGTCTTCTTACGTGGACCGAACCGACCTGAAGCTTTGAGTCCGGCCTCGTCTCACATGCCCCCATCCAGTTCCTTCTCCATCGGCACCTGCAGTTTGCTCTCCCGATCGCATCTACTGAACGGCGGCCGACGCTCTACTCGCGTCGCAGAACCACACCATGGACTGGAGCTTCGATGCATCTGGAATAGAGTAAGTCCACGTTGCATTGATCCAGCCCTGGTTGTAAAGCGAGCACTCTCTCGTCATGGTCCATAATCCAGTGGGTTTGGGGAATTAGGGCTGACGGAAAAGGATGAAAAAGTGAGGCGTCTTGAGTATGAACCGATGATCGACGTGTATATGGTGCTCGATTTATCTGTACTTGCACTATTTTTCCTCCAGTTTGAGATTTATGTCAAGGTTCAATGGATTTAAGGTTAGGGTCGGTCAAATTTTGGTTAGGTTATTTGGGAACATGAATTTCATTTGCAGCTAGTGATGATGTTGGTGCTTTATCTCCTATAAACGTGTATGTTTTGCCTTGCAGTGATGATGATGAACGTTGGTTGGTCAACATGTTTTCCGAAGGGCGAGAAGCTGTGCAAAGAACAATTGGACATTCTGACATAACTCATTGGAAGCTAGTCAGTTCGGTTTGTACTGCTGGTTACAATGTCAATGACTTCATATATTATGTGAAAGAAGAAGGGAGAGGATTAGCTGGGTTGGAGGTTCTGGACAGCAATGAGAAGGTTACAGCGATGGTGATTCAGTACAAGAACATTAAGAGATTAAATCTAACAATCATGAGGGGATTCGATCCAACATCAAGATAGCCAGATGCCACAGATCATGCAACTCAAGTCAACCAAGCAAACCAAGTTAGCAAGTCAAATACAGAGAAGGGCAAATCAAGTGCATATGAGGAAGACAAATATGTGGCTGAGCAAGAAGAAGAGGTGGCTGATAAAGGAGCTACAACACAAGATTTTGATGAAGAAGAATTGTATAATATTGCCCAATTAAAGAGGCAGAAGGAAGACCCCAATGAGCACATGGAGGGTGACACGGATGTTGAGGATATGTTCCCCATGGTAGATGAGGTGCCTACTATCACAATTGAAGATGAGGTAATTGGTTCTAGCAATCTGGCAAAGAAGAAAGGGCTTGCAGCCAGAGGAGAGAAAAGAAAAAACATGGCTAGTAGAAAGGCAGCACTTCGTAAATCACAAGCTAAGGCTCGAGATGGAACAAGTTCAGTAGTATTTGAGCTCTCAGATGAAGGCAGTGAGGATCTTGGAGTGGAAATAATATCTAGTGATGATGATTGTTTTGAAACCCCCATTTCCATTGCACCTAAATATCAGAAAAGTAGAGCAAAGCCACTACCACCTAGAGTTTGGTATGACGAAGGAAGGTTACTTGGAGGTGAACAACTATGTTTGAAGATGTGCTTTGTCAACATGCATCAATTTAGAAGAGCACTCAAAAACTATCACATACTCCAGAGTAGGGATTATGAGTATCTTCGAAATGATGGAGACAGGGTTAATGTGTGTTGTGTCAACGAGCATTGCCAATTCTACATGACTGCTTCAAGTATAAAGAGGGAACAAACAGTTTGCATTCGAAAGATGGTATTGCCTCACACTTGTGGTATTACCTATGATAGTTCTAGAGTGAGCAGCACATGGTTGAGCAAGAGGTATGAGAGCACATTCAGAGGTGATCCAGGTTGGAAGATAAGTGGACTCATAGACACTACTATTAGAGATCATGGTGTAGACATTACTCCAATGATGGCATATAGGGCAAAAAACAAGGCAGCAGACATTGTGTTGGGTAATCACAAAGAACAGTACAAGAGGATCAGAGACTACCTTCAGACAGTAATTGACACTAACCCAGGGAGTAGATGCATTGTTACAACCGTCCAACAGCCTCCACCTGCAGTTAATCCTAGGTTCCATGGCCTATTTTTCTGTTTGAGTGCTGCTAAAGAGGGGTTTCTGAATGGATGTAGACCATTTATTGGTGTTGATGGATGCTTTGTTAAGTTGACAACAGGGGCTCAAGTGTTGGCTGCCTCGGGGAGGGATGGTAACAACAACTTGTTCCCAATTGCATTCGGAGTTGTAGGGAAAGAAGATACAGCCTCATGGTGTTGGTTTCTAGAACAACTCAAGTACGCTCTTGGTGGTGATTCAGGGCCTTTTGGAAGGTTTACTTTCATGTCCGATAGGCAAAAGGTATAATAAATCTCAGTTTCTATGTTATTTTCTATATCTATGTTCATTCTGAACTTACAAATCTGCATGTTATTATTTTAGGGCCTTCTTAACGCCATAGACAAAGTTTTCCCTCATTGCGATCAGAGATTTTGTCTAAGGCATATATATGCAAACTTTCAAACTGCTGGATTTAGGGGTGCTGATCTTAAGAAAATCATGGATTCTGCTGCATATGCTTACCAAAAATCTGACTTTGATGCTGCCATGAGTGATTTGAAAGCTGAGAGTGAGAGTGCATGGGAGTGGCTATCAAAAATTCCACCTAGGCATTGGGCTAGGCATGCGATGGACAGTGTTTGCAAGACAGATTTGGTCATCAACAATTTAAGTGAAGTTTTCAACAAATATATCTTGGATACGAGGGATAAGCCAATTCAAACCATGATAGACACCATTAGGACAAAGCTCATGTCTAGATTCAACAACAACAGGGAGGGGGCTGATAGTTCAAGTTGGGAGATTACACCTAATTATGCAGAGAAACTTGAGCTTGAGAAGGTCAGAGCAAAGCATATTAGGCCAGTGGCTGCAGGTATGGGGTTATGGCAAGTTCCATCAGGGGAGAAAATCTATGCCGTTAATTTATTTGCTAAAACTTGCGGGTGCAGAAGATGGGATTTGAATGGTGTGCCATGCAAGCACGCAGTTGCATGTATCTATAAAAAGAAAGAGCATCCTGAAGATTACTTAAGTGATTTCTTCAAAAAGCCACTCTATCAGATTGCCTACAACAATGTAATTTTTCCTGTACCTTCCAAGGAGAACTGGACAAAGACAGACTCACCTGATATTGACCCACCAATATTCTTAAGGCATCCTGGAAGACCGAAGAAAAATAGGAGAAAGGGTGTTCATGAGGTACCGCAACCAAGTGGTAGGCATAGGATGACAACAACTACATGTTCTAATTGCCATACACTCGGACACAAATACACAAATTGTTCTAAGCCTTTGAGAGCAGATTTGGAGATAAGAAAGAGCAAGCACAAGGTGATTTTTTTTTCAAAACTAGCCGCTTGTACTTTAGTTTGCTCTAATTCATAACTTTATTTGATCTCCCTATTTTTCAGAGTAATAGGAAAGCCCAAGAGCATAGAGCCGAAGCACGAGACAGTAAAGCAGAAGCTCATGTTGACAAAGAACAACGACAAGAAGGACCCCCTGCTAAAGTAATCAGAGTTAGAGGAAGAGATAAAAAGAGAGGAAGAGCAGCTGTTGTTGAGGAGGAACAACCACCAGATGTGAATTATGTATATCAATCACAAGAAAATTCATTTGATGTACCAGCACTTCCAGTTAGAGATAAGCTACCAGTGATCAGAGGGTCAAGTTTCTCACAGCCAGTGGCAACTACTGAGAAGAACTTGTAGTGCAATCTTTTACTATAATTACACACTCAAATCTAGCTAAAGTCTCTTTTGTTACATCATGGTTGAGCACAGACTAGTGTGGATGCTCATAAGTTTATTTAGTAAATTGGGTTCCATATGACAATTGCTGAAATGAAATGTCTTTCGTGAATTTGTTGTGTGAGAAATTATTGTGCATTGTGTAGCAGTTTGCAAGTGTCAACCAGCACATATTTTTTGTCCATGCACTCATTCTGTCATTTTGTTCTCTACTTCTCTCCAGAATATATCTTCTATGTACACCAAGTATGTAAATGCACTCATTTTGACTGTCTGAAACAACAAGATATTACTTGACATCACAAAACCATTCTTATTTCATTGCCAATATTGTACAGTTAACATATTTGCTACAAAAGTTGAATGTACATGCTACACAAACAACACAGTACAATATCCAACTTCGGTCATCTTCATCTTGTCAGCAAACTGAAGCTCCAACTTCAGTTCATCTTGCAAAAAAAAAACTACAGCTCATCTTGCACCGCTGGACCTTCTAGCCATCCTCCAATACGCAATGGAACTGAGATACAGACACCCAAATTCATCAAAAATCGATTCGCAATTGAAGGAAACCCTTACCCTGATTGGAATCCCCAATTGAAATCGAAATGGACAACTCATGCAGTCACCTATTCACCGCAGCGCAGCAGAGCATCTATGGCGGAGCGGCTGTGGCTGTGGCGGAGACGAGGTGGATGGGCGGAACCAGACGGAGGGGTGGGCTGAGGCGGAGGGGCGGACACGGTGGGGAAGAGGCAGAGGGGCAGCAGCGTTGGGGCAGAGGCGGCGACTGCGCCGGCGGAGAGGAGTAGCGGTGGCGGCGGCGGAGGGAGCGTCCGTGGCAGCAGGGATGAGCGGCGGCGGAGGAGCCGGACCGTGGCGGCAGAGGCACTGGCAGCTATCGCTCCGGCCTGTCCTCTTACGAGCTGAATTAGTTGGCTGTACGCCACGCTGGCCTGACAAATTGGGCTTGTACGTCAGTTTTGCAATTATACGGTGTCTGTACATGAGTCGATGCTGGTTGCATCAAAAGTTGTGGTATTGTGAAAGTTTGCCCAAAAGTTGGGGCAAAGTGTTATAAGTTGACCTGAAACTGTGGTTCTGTGCAATTTACTCTTTTTCATTCATAGACATCTATTTTGCAGGGTCCCATTTAATCAAAAATCAAATAATTACTTTTTTGGAAATAATAACATGTGTACTTCTGTGTGAGAGTAACTCACCACATTCTCTATCCACTGTTGCAGGATTTGTCACCCCTGCAGCTGGTATAGTTCAGCAAAACGGCAATGGGTTCAGCATGGACATCACTGGTACTGGATTTGGCAGGATGGAACCTGCTAATGATTTGTTGAATGTTCAGTCTGGACATGGTCAGTCATCTAGTACAGTGAATAGTAATATGTTCAACACGCCTCCCATTCTAAAGCCACTCAGAGTTGACTCACTAAATGATGGAGGACATAACACATCACGTGATTCATTGGATGAAATTATGGAAAACCTAAGTGAACTGGAGTTGCAACAGAATGCAGTGGGACAGTGGAATGCAGGCGGCGCTATGATGAAAATAAGATTGACAAAGGGGCGAATGGCGAGAAGTCCTTGGTCGTATGCCGTGGATAGAGAAGTTGTGCCAAGCGAAGTTGCAGAGAGACTTTACAATTGGTTGGGGGCAACAGACCAGAGATGCCTTAAAAGGTAAAACAATAGCTTTCAAATGTTGTAGGAATTTAGCAAAATACGATAAAAACTTAATATTAATCCAATTCTTAACATCTATTTCAGTTGGGGGGTAAAGCATGGATGCCCTACACATAAGCAAATTACTGGCAATGATTCCAAAAAAGTTTTCAGAGGTGGAATTAATTGCACTGAAGACATGATGGACATGGCGATCCGGAGGTTTGGGCAGAATGACAGGGATATGTATGGGAAAGGTAGAATGTTGAGGTGGATGCATCCTTTTGAAAGTGATTTCGCGGTACGAAACAGCTAACTGTAGTACATTTTATAATTGGTTTTACAGAAAATATATGCATACATCAACTACTTTATATTATGCAAACTATACCAACTTTTATGTTATGTGCTGCAGGCTAATCTGTTAAACACTGAAGATTATTTGACCAACAGATCAATAGAATTTCAACTTACTGGGAAATGCCATGAATACGATGTTTCAAACTGCCGAATGGTAAGGATTATTAATATTGTTTGTGATACCTGCAGAAGTATAAAAGGAACAACAATTTATATAAGAAATCTGAAACTTGAACTGATATTTTGTTGGGATTACTATTTCAGGTAGCTGTTCCTCACCTGGACATGGATACTTGGACTGCATATTTCTGGGACATGAAAGCATCTGTTGTCCACGTGGTGGACCCAACATTCCATATTTCTAGAGCTTCCGAGCTCAAGCAGAAGCATGGGCCCATTGTGGACAGGTTGCAATCTGGGCTTCATAAATGTTTCACTGCAGCATATATTGGGTGGGATATTAACTGGGCTAATTGGAGTAAGAACTACGTTATTCCCTTATTGCCCGAGAAAAACAGGTTACGACGAAATCCATCAAATATGACTCGTAGTTTTGGACATATATATGATACTCTACCATACGCCACTAACCCTTTACATATTCTCTGTAGCAATGACTCTGGGATGCTGACTCTGCTTGCTATGAGGGAATTCAATGGGGAAAGGTTTGCAGTTCCTGAAACAGAGGTGACACTATTGATCCCCACTAAAATCTTTGAGAAACTGTGTTATTTTGCTTAATTGCACACCTGTGATCTATATGTAATTGTTATTATAACATTAGTTGACTAGTATTTTTTGACACAGGCATCGCTTAAAGCCTTTTCAATGAACCTGCTGTACGACATGCTAAGCGTTGAAGGGAACACAGGGATGTTGCCAGATGTGTTTGTTCACTCCATTGGTTAGGGTTGTAATTCGAATTTGTTGCTGTGACCAAAATCGAATTTGCGACAATTAGGTAACTGATGAACAATGATGAACCCAAGTGTTCTATGGATTGCTTGAAGTGTTTAGTTAAAAGTTTGAGAACTTTTATTTGTGTAAGCGTTGTAACAACATTCTAAATTATGAATCGTCGTCTATGAGACTCATCTATTGCGTCCCTGGGGGAGGAGGCTTAAGTATGTACCATGAATTTGATCAACACTTGAAAACTGATACTTCCTTCTTATATTGTGCCGGTAGAATGAGTATACAGTGCCACCTCCCATTTGCATAGGAATAGCGTAAGACGTAACATCAACACTAAACCAAAAAAATGTACTCCAACATCTAAATGAATAACAAAAATCCATTATGAGCATATAGAATTGAGTGTGGTATCGATGAAAAAAAAATGGGAACAGTTGTAATACATTTGTTAGCCATTTAATAAAATGTGTTGCAGTTTTAGTGTCAAATTTAATCTGAACTATGTGACAGTACATTGTTATGAAGAACCTGTTATGCGAAATGTAAAAACAGGCATCGCTAGAGGGTGCAACACATGCAAAAATATTAGGGCACATAGGTTTACTACAGGTAGCAGGAGATGATTCCCACAAAAAATGATTCTGACCAGATCTATGGTAATTCACTGAATCATTGATTATTTTTTCATAGTTCAAAACGTGCAAACCGTGGAGAGTAGTGATGTGGTACAAAATGGCTAGCAGGAACAAGTAGTGTGTTAGTCAATATAAAAATGGGCTGACATTACAAAAATGTACTGATGGGAGAAACAAAAATGAAACTTCAATGAGAACAACTTCCATTGAGGGGTTGAATGTTAAAATAAAAAACGGCTTCTTGCCATGGCATACAGACTGAATCGAGAGAATCTAGTGGGTTTATTGAACTGACCTAAGAACTTTCTTCGTACGGCAAGCATGAATATGATGGTTTTTAAACTGTTATAACAAAAAGGAAGAATGGTAAGACCTCACAATCTTTGTAACAAAACAATATATTGGATGCTTCGGCAAGTGCGAACCTTATAACTTGAATGGATACTAACCTCAATGCCATAAAGAATGAGACAAATAAAAAATATTTCGATCCATACATAAAAAGAGCATGTGGCACATGATTTGTTCCCACATCAGCTAAACTCTTACATATTGCTTAGACAGAAATAAGATGATTTCATTCTTCTAATGATTGATCTTGGAGGTTGCTGCTGTAAAAAGCATCAACATCTGGAGTTATAAGCTGGCAGCTGTTGGACTTATGGCCTGGCAGTTGACAAGTAATACAGCAAGGTGTCCTACTCTTAGATTTCCCTGCATCTGGGTTGTCAGGACATGTATTCCTCTTGTGTGCAGTGAGCTTGCAGAAAGAGCAGAAGGTTGATTGTTTGAAGGCTCGTGAAGCAGGCGATTGTGTGGTTCTAGCCTTTTTCTTCCGTTTCGATTTAGGTTCAACGGGGAAACGGAAACGCTTAAAACGCTTCCGTCCGCTTTTTTGCTTAGGAATGATAGGGCCTTTCAACTTGTCCATGTCAAAGCTGCTGGCAACAGCTCCGGTCCTATCTTCTGAGTACAATGTTCTTCCATCAGTTGCTAAACCTGGTTCAGAGTGATATCCGGTAGGGTGGGCACGTTGCCACTCATTGTCGCTCGAGTCATACATTGGGGGTACTTCTTCTGGTTCTTTTGGTCCTCTTTTAACAACAATGTCTCCTACAGATCTGATGCCATTCCCAAAATGCTTCATCATTTCGTTGAAGGTTTCTTCGTCATTGTTGGCTACCTGAACTGCTTTCATAGCAGTAAGATACAGAAGGTTGTCACGGAATGTGTGGGATTTCAATGACCTATTGTCCTTTTGGAGGAAACGAAGATTTTCTGGCAGTATATCCCTAGCATCCCTTGTCCATCTCTTAAGAATATAGCGGGCAGGTATCTTGGCAACTCCCAGATAGTTCATAACCTACGATTAATAAAAAATGTCTGGTGATCATGTAAATGAAGAAGTTAACAGGTATGAAAATGTAATGACAGTAGCAACACGAGTTCGGAGTAAGCATGCTTGACTTGATAAACATTGGACTTCGAATCGTGAACAACTGTATAGTGGTAAGATTTCTCTAATTCTATGGTGAACAATCTGAACGTGGCCCTGGTGTATATTTTGTAGGCATGGTTTTGTATAGGCCACATCCGTCCGGATGGTTTTTCCAGCTGCACAAAATGAGAAAGTGTTGGGCACGATAAAAAAAGCCAGCTTGTACAATAAAATAATGCAGGTAATGTAAATGAGATTGTGGAGCATAAGAAAAAAATAAGCAATTGATATGTGGTGGAGGTGTGTTGAATCAATTCTGAAACACATGAGAAAACATGGTGAATTCTGAATAAACGCTTTGCAAACTGAATCGAATGAGAATGCTCCATGGGAAAACGTAATTCGTAATGATTGGTAGATAACAACTGTGATGTACAAAACAAAATACATCCGTGTCAACGAAAAAGAAACTAAACAACACAGTGACATACCATTTTGGTATTGTGCTCCTCTGCGTCTTCCACCATTGCCCTGTCAAACATCATATCGTTGTACTTGGACACAAAATTGTTCATTGTTGAATTCCCTCTGATGTAGGACTTCAACATGTGATTGGCGCTTTCACTCCTTTGTGTGGTCATCATTCTAGAGCAAAACTTGTTGGAAAAAGGCTTAGCCCACTTAACCCGGCATTCATAAATTCTAATCATGAAAGGGTTTTTTCATAAGTTTGTACTTAGCAATTAAGCAAGCCCATGCAGCTTCAAATTCATCGATAGTCAACATCTCGTTCAAGACTTTGTGGAACTCCTGCCTAAATGGTGATGATTTGGAGTAAACCGGACCGAGAGATTTTTGAGCCTTCTGTAAGACGTGCCACTTGCACTAAAGGTGAGTTGTGTGAGGCATGCTTTTCTCGATAGCAGGGATCATTGCTTGGGCTTGGTCTACATGTAATAAATTGTAACACCCCGAAAATCCAGTATTGATTTTAGTGGTGTTTTCTCACACCGGAAAAACTTTTTCTTTTATTAAATGACTTTCTTAAATATTTTGTGGATGATCTTGACCTTGGTTTTGTTCTCTCTAAAATTTCCCATGTTCCGCGAACCTCATCCACCACTCTCGACAATTCCGTGCTTAGGAGTTCCCTCGAAAATCCTAGCCCTCCGTGATGATCTTTTAATTCCGGTTATTTTCACTTATCAAAGGGATGTCGATTTCCCTCGCCAATAAAATTCCACCAAAATACCGGAGGACTCCCGTGTACATATAAAGCCAACCCGTGCAAAAATATTGTATACTCCGATGCAATATTTCCAATTTAGGGGTTAACTGTTATATATCGGTCCTGATCCCAAATTTATTCAGTCCACCTAGGAACCTCTGAAAATTCTCATAATTTAGTGAGATGCATATTTTTGTATTTCCTACACTTCTTCTGTTGAACCCAAATCCATTCGAGCAATTTTTGACCTACTTCCTTTGTAAGCCGGATATCGATGCCGGTACGCGGCTTAGCGGACACATTACCAAAACCCCATTTCTAGATATCCAATTGAGCCGAAACTTTTTGGACACCCTCCTTGAACCAAACCTAGGCACTGGTGAAATTTTGGGATTTTTCTGAGATGTGCAAGACCTAGGTCATTTCATCGAGCACCTTCGGTATCTTTGCTTTTCTGAAAATCTGATTTTACAAAGTTTGGAATCTTGGTGGGATTCTTGTTTGGTTTTTTTGTTCTCGTCGTTACGAACCCCGCGGTGGAAACCTTTTTCTGTTTGGAGCTCCGAGTCACTGGGAAAGCGTCATGTCACCCGCGTCGCGCTCCGGACATCCCCGACATGCCCGCTTTGGCGCGACCTGAATCTCGCTTAGCCTAAACCTCCACCTAATCTCCCGGTTGCAGTACAGCCGCGTGTGGCACTGCTTGTCCAGCTTCTCTACCTTATCCGGCTTCCCCATTCCTATCCCCTCCACCGACAAAACAGTGTCGTGGAGGATATATGTGTGAGCTCCCGTATATTTTCCTCCCCTGCCCATGCACCCATCCCTCATTCCCCAGAACCTCTCCCGAGCTCCCTCCTGGGGCTGCACCACACTCTCCTTCCCCAGAACCTCGCACGATTTTTCCGCGGAGAGTTCCTCTGCCAAGTCGAGTTCGGCCGTGGGCACCGAAGCCCAGCCGAGTTTGCTCCCGAGCCACCCCGCCCCTTCCCCGTGCCCTAGCTCTTTCCCTGGCCGCGGTACGCCGCCGTCGCTCTATCCCCGCCGTGGCCCAGCCTCGTCGTGCGCCCAGCGGCCAACTCGGCGGCCACCCGTGCCTTCCGCCATGGCCGAGCCGGCGAGGTCGACGCGAGGGAAGCTTCCTCGACGCCGAAGCCGCCCTAGCCCCCCCTGGCTGCGGTATGCTGCCACCGTCCCGTCCCCACCGTCTCCCGGCGCCTTGGCCTTCCTGGCAGCCGCGCCGGCGGGCGCCCGAGCCGCCCGTGCTCGACCCCGCCATGTCCGTACTGGCCAAGATGGAGGCCGGGCTTCCGGCCGTCCCCGCCGTCGTCTCCGATTCCCCTAGCCTCCTGGCTCCTGGCTCCTGGCTCCCCGGCCGCCCGTCGCACGGCAACGGCGAGCTCGGCTATGCTCACCCGAGCTGCCCGAGCGGGACATCACGCGTGACGCACGCCCGAGCTGCGGGTCGCCGCAGCTGCAGTTTCCGCCGCCCCAGCTCCTCCTAGCTGAGGCCCCCACCGCCTCCACTCCATCCTCGCCGTCGGCCGGCCGGCCGGCGCGCCGAGCCGCCCGCTGCGGCGTCCGCGGTGTGCTCCCGTGCACAGGAGCAAGTGTACAGGAGGTCAACGATCGATCCATCCATCCGTTCGTATTTTTTCCCCAGCAATCGTTTCGGCCCAGCAGCAGAACCAGCCCAGCAGAGAGCAGCAGCCCAGCCCAACAGCGAGCAGCAGCCCAGCCCAGCCGTGCTGCGCACGCAGCAGGCCGGCCGGCCCATCTCGCGCGGCTGGCAGCCCGTTCTGCCTGTTTTTTTTTTCGCGCAGTTTATTTTTTTCTTCTGGTGAGCAACTTCGGAGGCGCGTATCTCCTAAACCGTAGCTCCGTTTTAGTCGATTCAAATTCCTAAATTTGTGTCTCGACGAGATTTAGCCAGTGGGACTAGTTTTGTTATCTTTGGAGCTATTTAGTTTCGTGGCCCTTATTTAATACACCGTTTGTTGTTTCGTGGTCTAGGCGTTCTTCGGGATTCCGACCCGCGGCGAGTCTGAAACTTTTCCAACCGTTTGGAATCCTTCTCCGGAGGCAAGTTAAACCCTTGCTATGAGCCGTCCCGCAATGTTGTTTGTTTATTTGTTGATTGCCATACCGAGTGTTATATTTTCTGTCTGTACCCTGTTTTATTATTGCATGTCTGTTGTTATTCTTGTTTAATATGTTGCTTCGATTATTGCTCCTGCCATGTCATATTCATCATCCATGTATGCATTAGAATGATGTGTGAATTATCTGTGCGCCTCGCACTTGCGTGGCTTTGTCGAATCCTCTAAATAAACAACTATAAAACATGTGTCCCTATGATTGTTTGCTTCTTCTTCTTCGCCGAGGTGAGGAGCGGACGAATGTCGTCTTATGATCCTCGGAGTTGGGGGCATTTTCCAAAGAGTTATTTGCTTCTTATCCCTCCGTCAAATATGGTTGGCGTAAGCCACCCGGACTGCGACGCTTGGGAGCTGACTTTCCATTTGGTTCTTTTTGCCAAATTGTTGACACCACGTCAGGTTAATCCTCGAGTGGAATGGATGCTTTCTTTCTTATGATTGCTTTTCGGTTCATTGTTTGGAGGCTACCTGCCTCGCCAACTTTGTAATTAATCTGCGAGGGCGCTGGCTGGAGGAACCGCCACAGTCGTCCGATTGACCCACTGGGTTATCTTTTGTAGTTGATCTGTGAAGGCGCTTGCCAGCGGAAGACCGCTGCCACAGTCTTCCGGTCGACGTTTCTTTTTCCTTGTCAAGCGAGAAGGCGCTTGCCAGCGGAAGACCGCTGCCACAGTCTTCCGGTCGACGTTTCTTTTTCCTTGTCAAACGAGAAGGCGCTTGCCAGCGGAAGACCGCTGCCACAGTCATCCGGTTGACGTTCTTTTTATTTTGCTAAGTTTGGACATGGATACTACTATTGCTTGATTTATTGTGTTGCTAATATTATGTCGCTAATGTCTTGTTGTTTGATATATATTATTATGATATTGTGATTGTTGTGTTGGACTAATCCTTTGTTGTTTAGACTTGTTATGATGAAACTTGATTAAATGAAACACCCCTCCAAACTTCGATAGGGTCAGTCCATAGTGCCACTAATCTGAACATCGAAAGCACTACCACTGTCGCTCACATGGGCGGGCCTTGACCTACGTAATCCTATTGAGCCTCCTTTATGTCTTCCGCTGCCAGTTAAAACTCTGAGTCGGGCCATGCTTGGCATGATATTGTGTAATGCCACGATGGCCTTGTAAACCCTTTTGTAGCACTTTGTGCCTGATTGTGTAATGATTTCCGCTATGTTGCATTGTCGTAACGTGCGGCCAGATATCTTGGGCTGGCGCACGGGGCGACCGCCCTTCTGACAAGTTGTGCCAGAAGGGGGTGCCACATAAATAAAGTTACCTAAAAAATGGACCATGATGATAAAACAAAATGAACCATCAGATAACAACCACAATGGAAAGGGATCCATAATGTACCTGTGAGAATGGTGATTGGAGCTTTTCCTCCCATAAAATTCAGGAATTCATTGAAAACCCATGTGAAACTTTTGATGGTCTCCTGCCTCATCAACACACCAGCGTATATTGTAGATTGGAAATGGTTGTTCACACCTACAAACAATCCAAAAGGCATTTTATATATGTTTGTATAATATGTTGTGTCAAATGTGATTACATCCCCAAAACAATGGTACTACATCTTGCTACGGTGGTTTGTCCAATAAGAGTTTTGATTCGGTTGTGCTTGTCGACGTCCACGCTATAAGCAAAATCCGGATCTTCCTTCCTCATCTGACGAAAGATTTCCAATGTCTTCTTCACGTCATCATCCATCTGCTCTTTTGCTAGCTGCTGACAAAGAGTTCGCAAGGACCTCTTTGTGAAGGGGAGATCTTTGACAGATCCATGTAAACTACCCATGATGCTATGAACCTTCCCCAGTGGAACATTGTTGTCTCTTAAATTTTTTATCATGTTCTTAGCAGCATCATCTATCCTCCGATGCGAATTCCACTGCATCTTCTCACCAAATGAATCTGATAAAACATGGTTGTGCTTCTCAACAAACTTCGATATATACCATCCATGGTCTTCGGTTCGTAGAAGCCTAATAATGGCTTTACAGCCGCATCTCTTGGACTGGTTAATTATTCTTAGGTCTTTACCCTGTTTGAAAGTAAAAGGTAAGATTCAAAGTTGTTTCGCGATAACTTTTGTTGAGAAAAGATTTGGTGGTGGATCTATGGAGGGGATTATTACCTCATTCGAACACTGCGATTCCTGCATAGTGCGGTAATTGTTGCAATGGTTAGTGTTGCTCTTTCCATAGCTGATTCCAAAACCCTTCTCCCAAGAATACATGTTATAGAACTCGTAAGCCTCAAGAGCTGAATCAAATGTGGTACCAAGTTTTGGTTGGAATATAAGTTCTGGTTTCCTGTCATACGAAGATCGAATAGCAGTTTCAATTGGTCCAATTGAATTAGATTCACGACATTCAGGAAAGATATCTCCTTTTTTGAAATGTATCCTGCAAACAAAAAATAATAAACATATCAGATATGGATGAAACTGTAGTGAAAAAATGATTCTCTGTATGAAAAGGAGATTAAATCTGAAAGCTTCGAAAAACATGTTGCAAAAATAGGAGAGTGGACTAGACCAAGCATATTTACACTTACTGATTGTTGAAACTAAAAAAAGATCTTACTTGAAAAAATAATTAAACAATGAAAAAATAGTAACTACTCATATCAGGTGTTCAAATTTGTCAACAGTTAACTTAAAAGTATCAGTTCTACAGCTATGTTTATATAAAACATAAATCAAACATTTTTCTAAAAAAAGGTACGATTCAGATGTACCTCTTTTTATATAGAGATGGTGGTGTGTCCGGGATTTCTTCAGTATCATGATGGTCTAAAAGATGTGCTGATTCATCCGGATGGTTGACATTACCGACCATTGGGGTCGAATCTTCGGAGTCGGAAGCCACCAATGGCAACATGTAACTAAATTCTTTTTCACCGTCGTTGTCCTCGTCTGATGACGGTACCAAAGGATATTGATAGCAATCATCGTCGGATCCGTCGTTATCGCTGTAAAAAGGAATGACATCAGAATCTAGCATGCACCCCAATTTTGTAATGTACCTGCACTTAGAAAATGGCAAGGTACCTGTGTATAGTGCAAACCCCTGGATCGTTTCATTTGCACACACAGTTTAAGATGAATATCACAACATTGTATCAATTATTACACGAATGATCCAGACTTGGAAAAATAAATGGTTCGATACATCTTTGCATAGCTTAAAGCTAGCTTAAAACAATAAAGCAGCGAAAATAAATCTTCAAAGAGCCTCCATCTTCATGATGCGCCACAGGCGAAAACATGTTGGTTGTAGACTCGAAACCCAAACGTAGTCCTTACTCATCGTCAGAAAATTCTGCAACAATTAATAATTTGCAACAGAGTGGGTCAGATACCATTAAAAATGGATCTGGCAAGTGACACTATGTGGACACTTAATGGAATAACTCTATAGCCTATATGCATATTTGGCTGGTGGAGTTCAAGGCTATTTTGCATAAAAGCTAATTTTGCCTAACACTTTGTAAAACTTTTTCTTCAAATGTTCGAGACAGTATGGCATGAAATCCATAGTCTCTTCTACCCTTGTTCACCCATCAAAATTTTAGTTAGAGAAATAAGATGTTGGGAGCCTCCGTTGCCATCCTTGATCAGCTGCTTCAATTGTCCGTAACCGGGGACACGGCTAAGTACTTAGTTTTTAAACTCTGCAGAGGTTGTGCACTTTCACCATTAGACCCAACAAACCCAAACTATCCTCAAGCACTCAATTTGTGCTAAGGAAAAGGAGAGAGTTGAGACGAGACTTTTTAGAAGCATTTTCCCATCCCATGCTGACTTGACGTGATCCCATTCTAACCATTCTACCACCACCTGTCAAGTCGGGACGAGTGCACGCAATTTAATCCATCTAGCCATAGCCCATATGACTAATGGCTGCACGGTAAGCAACTTCACTTAGAGAAACATTGGTGCCTTTAATCCTGGGTGGCAATCCACAAGTGAATAAACACTCAACTCTGGCAGCCATGCAATCCCAAATCCACCCAGGTGATAAATTAACTTAGTATAATTTAAGCTTTGAATAAAACAAATTTGCATAGCATCAATAATTCTACCAAGTTATCAATAGGATTCTAGACACAACTAGTGTAAAGGAGATAGTAGTTTTAGCATAGCAATACTATCCTACACATGCATATAAGGAAATACACTAAGTCATGCATAGAAAAATACTTAGGAAATTTATGGGGGTGTGCCACTTGCCTTGGCAACAAGCAGAATAGCAACAACAGCTGCAACAATCCTCGTTTCCCTCCGGAGATTCTAACACAACAAACAATACATAATGAACAAACAATTTTCATAAAACTTCTAAGGAAAATATGTCATGCATGATGTGCAAAATATTTCTAAGGACTAGAGATGCATGCCATGCCATGAAATAATTCTAAGTTAAAACAAGACAATCAAGAAGGTCCAAAAATGACTAAGGACCAAGGTCTTAACACTTGGGTCGAAATTTAACTAAGGACTAAAGCTAACACATCATGTCCAAATTAATTTCTAAGGAAAGTAAACAAAATATGAAGTGCTAAAATTTTCTAAGGAAAAAGGTATGAAAGCAATAGTTGATAAATTTTTCTAAGGACCAACATTTGTTATAGCAAGTACTTAGAATAATTTCTAAGGAATCAACTAAGGACAAGTTTAGCACTTTTAATGTGTTGAAATTTCTAAGGAAAAATTCTAAGTAAAAGTGTTCTCAAAATTTTATTACCCAAATTTTCCAAGGAAGAAATAACACTTTGGTGGGTGAGGTGAAATATTCCTAAGTTATTCTGCATCTAACATGTTCATAAATACTTAGTTAAATTTTCTATTCGAAAATAATGTGGAGAGCAATTTAAATATAATTTACTTATTAAAATAACACCTAAAAGCAATAAAAACAAAATACATGCAAAAACATAGAAAAACACTTCTACAAAAATACTAGAGCAATTCTACGGCCATAACTTAGACAAACAAAATTAATGCAAAAGAGTTTGCTCAAAAGTCAATTTTTATAATTAAGTTATAGTCAAAATATCAATTAAACCACTTTTTAAAAATTGTCTAAATTAATTTCGTCGAAACCTCAAATTAAGCATATAGAAAGTTTCTACACATTATAAGCTTTCCAAAAATATAAATTTCATAAATTTTGGATAAAGGACTAAAAATTAATAACGAATCTAAAGTCCAGGGACCTATCCGTGATGCGCAGGGACTTAAACGTAAAGAAAACTGAAAAGATCTTCGCGCTGGAATCCTCCGTCGACGTGGCAGGCTTTGGTTGGTGCGGAGATCTTCGCGGGTCTTCGCGGGCTGAAGCGGGTGCGGACGGATGCGGACGGATGCGGCGACGCGGACGATGTGGCGACGTGGCATCTTCTTATTGGAGCATACCCCTTCACGACAAGTTCTAATCTACACCGTCTAAAATCGATCCAACGGCCTAGATCTACTAGACCAAAAGGTCACCTGTACCTCCGCCGGAGTTTCGCCGGAACAGTGCGGCGCGATGGTAGTGAACAGAGCGTGCGCGGTGTGGCTATTCTACGACGCTAGGATGGAGATGGAGCGTACCAGATCGATTAGGAGGACGACGCGGGCTCGATGGCGAAGAAGGTGTGGTCGTCGTGCTCCGTAGCTCCCTCGATTGCTCGTCGAAGTTGCAGCAGGCGATGGCGAGGTCCTGTCGTGGATGGAGGTGACAATCTGAGGGACAGGGAGATGCACGAAGGTGTCAAGAAGATGCACGTCGTCGAGAGAAAGCGAACGGGGGTGGAGAGAGGTGCAGAGATGGTCAGGGCTCACCGGTGTTGACGGCGAACGGCGGCGGCCACTGCGAGATCGCAACCGCGATTGTGAGCAGCCTGGAGGCGTTGGGGCTAGGGTTTGGGGTGCGGGAGAAAGAGGAGGGTGCCAGGTATATATGAGCGGAGGTGATCGAAAACAACCCGCAAGAATCGGGTGAAAATCGGAGAAGGATTTGTGTTCGTCCCGGACTTGTTTCCGTGCGCGAGAGGAAAGGGGATCGGTGACGTCATGGCCTGCGTCACCTGTGGGTCCTGCACGTCAGCGAGAGAGAGGAAAGATGGGCTCGTGGGCCGCTTGCTATGCGCGCACGCGGAAGGAAAGAAATGGGCTCGGCCCAGTTAGCTAGGAAACGTTTTTTTCCAGAATCGCTTTTTCTTTTCTGTTTTTAACCAAATTCAAATAACTTTTGATTTATAAAACCAAATCCACTCAAACCAAATTCTATACTTTTGTAAAAACATGCCCCACATGTTTAGCATGTATTGGGGATAAAATATTCAAAAACTTTATTTAAAATTTGAAATAGGTTTGAAAAGCATTTGCAGATAAAATGCAAATATTGTTTTTGAGACAAATTCTCTAAATTTTATAATTTGAAAAACACAATGCAAACAATGATGCAATGACATGATGCATGATGCAAATGAAAAGTTTTAAATTTTTGTGAAAATTGGGATGTTACAAACCTAACCCCCTTAAGATGAATCTCGCCCTCGAGATTCGGTTTGGCTAGCAAATAGGTGAGGATGTTCTTCTCTAAGGTCATCTTCTCTTTCCCAAGTTGCTTCTTCCTCTGAATGGTGATTCCATTGTACTTTGCAAAATTTGATAGTCTTGGTTCTGGTAATTCTCTCTGCTGTCTCCAAAATTTTTATGGGTTTTTCCTCATAAGTGAGATCACTTTCCAGCTGAACTTCTTCTAGTGGCACTGTATCTCTCAGCGGAGTTTCTGCCATTTCAGGGTGACACTTCTTCAGCTGACTAACATGGAAAACATTGTGAACTGCGGAAAGTGCTTCCGGTAGTTCCAATTCATAAGCCACTTCTCCTTTACGTGACAAAACTTTATAAGGTCCAATAAACCTTGGTGACAGTTTTCCTTTGATTCCAAACCTCTTCACTCCACGAAGGGGTGAGACTCTAAGATAGGCTCTATCTCCAATATCATAAGTGACTTCTCTCCGTTTGGAATCAGCATAACTTTTCTGCCTAGATTGAGCTGCCTTCAATCTGTCCTTAATCAGCCTAACCTTTTCTTCAGCTTCTTCGATTATATCAGGACCAAACAGACTTCTTTCTCCTACTCCACTCCACAAAAGTGGGGTAGTGCATTTCCTTCCATACAGTGCTTCAAATGGTGACATCTCTATGCTGGCTTGATAACTATTATTATAAGAGAACTCAGCATATGGGAGATTATCATCCCAACTAGACTTATAGTCTAATGCACATGCTCTCAGCATGTCCTCCAGGATTTGATTTACCCTTTCAGTCTGTCCATCAGTCTGGGGGTGAAAGGCTGTGCTAAACTCTAGCCTAGTTCCAAGGACTTCATGTAACTGCTTCCAGAAATGTGAAGTGAATTGAGTGCCTCTATCTGACACAATCTTCTTTGGAACTCCATGCAAACATACTATTCTCTTCATGTAAATATCTGCTAGCTTGGCACTTGTGTAAGTTGTCTTCACAGGCACGAAATGAGCTACCTTGGTCAAACGATCAACAATAACCCAAATAGAATCATAACCAGACTTGGTTCTGGGTAGACCTGTGATGAAGTCCATCCCAATCTGATCCCATTTCCAGTCGGGTACTGGCAAAGGTTGAAGTAACCCTGCTGGCTTCTGATGCTCAGCCTTACACGGCTACACACATCACACTTGGCAATATATTCAGCAATATCTCTTTTCAAATTGTTCCACCAAAACCTCTCCTTCACATCCATATACATCTTGGTGTTACCCGGGTGTATGGAGTAAGGTGATCATGGGCTTCCTGAAGTATCAACTTTCTGAGATCACATCTTCTGGAACACAAATTCGTTTCATGAACCATACTGTGCCTTCTTCATCTAGTCGAAACCTTTGGCCTTGCCTTCCTAAATTTTTCTTGATTTCTTCCATCACTTTGTCCTTTTTGAGCCTCCTTGATTTTGTCCATCAAAAAGGTTGCACTTCTAGAGATGCTACAAAACCTTCAGGTACTATCTCCAACCTAAGATCCTTGAATCCCTTGCATAGGTCTTCTGGCAATTCCCCTGCCGTGAGTCCGTTAACATAAGTTTTACGGCTTAAGGCATCAGCTACTACATTGGCTTTTCCTGGGTGATATTGCAAACTCAGGTCATAGTCCTTAATCAATTCCAGCCATCTCCTTTGTCGCATGTTCATTTCCTTCTGTGTGAAGAAGTATTTAAGACTTTTATGGTCCGTGAATACTTCACAACGCTTTCCATAGAGATAGGGCCTCCATATCTTCAGGGCATGTACTACTGCTGCTAATTCTAAGTCATGTGTGGGGTAGTTGACTTCATGCTTCTTGAGCTGCCTTGAGGCATATGACACCACTTTGCCTTCTTGCATCAACACACCTCCAAGTCCTCGATGTGAAGCATCGCAGTACACTTGGAAATCTTTCTCCAGATCTGGTAAACATAGAACAGGTGCTGATACTAAACGTTTCTTCAGTTCTTGAAAACTAGTTTCACATTCTTCGGTCCACACAAACTTCTTGCCCTTTTGTAGCAATTCTGTTAAGGCCTTAGCAATTTTGGAGAAATTTTCAATGAATCTCCTATAGTATCCTGCTAGTCCCAGAAAACTACGGATATCTCCCACATTCTTGGGCGACTCCCAGTTGGTTACTGCGAAACCTTTTCAGGGTCTACTGCTATTCCATCCTTAGACACAATGTGTCCTAGAAATCCTACTTGTTCCAGCCAAAACTCACATTTGCTGAACTTGCCATACAATTTGTGCTCTCTAAGTCTTTGCAAAACTTGACGTAGATGTTCCTCATGTTCCTTGTGGCTTTTGGAGTAGATCAAGATGTCATCGATGAACACAACGACAAACTTGTCTAAGAAATCCATGAACACTTTATTCATCATATTCATGAAGTATGCCGGCGCATTGGTTAAGCCAAAAGGCATAACTGTGTACTCATACAAACCGTATCGGGTGGTGAAAGCAGTCTTAGGTATGTCCAACTCTCTAACCTTCATCTGAAAGTATCCAGATCTGAGATCAATCTTTGAGAACACACAGGCTCCTTTCAATTGATCAAAGAGGTCGTTGATTCTAGGGAGTGGGTATTTGTTCTTAATGGTTACTTCATTTAAAGCTCTATAGTCCGTGACTAGCCTCTGAGTACTGTCTTTCTTCTCAACAAACAAGATTGGTGCTCCCCAAGGTGAAGAACTTGGACGGATAAAACCTTTCTGCAACTGTTCCTCCAACTGTTTCTTGAGTTCTTTCAGTTCCTCTGTCGCCATTGGGTATGGTCTTTGGCTATTGGTCCTGTGCCTGGTTTAAGCTCAATGAGAAACTCGACATCTCTATCGGGTGGCATTCCCGGCAGTTCTTCAGGAAACACATCTGGGTATTCCCTTACTATGAGCACATCACCGAGGCTAACCCCCTTAAGAGAATTAACCTTAAACTTCTTCATTTCAAACTTTGACTTGAATCTGATCGTCTTCTTTTCTGGGGTGGTGAGGGTGATTGCTCTATTTGCACAGTCTATGATCCCTTCAAAATGGGTCATCCAATCCATCCCTAGAATGACATCTAGTCCTTGGGTTTCTAGGATTAGGAGGTTTGCTGGAAACTGATGTTTTCCAATCTCAAGGTTAAGGTTTCTACAACCAGATGATACTAACATTTCTCCTCCTGGAGAACTGACTCTAATTGGACACCCCATGTTTTCGACAGTTAACCCATGTTTGTTAACAAATGCTCTTGATATGAATGAATGCGATGCTCCAGTATCAAATAAAACTAATGCTGGACAGGAGTTGATTAGGAACGTACCAATCACAGCATCAGGTTCATCATAGACTTCTTCAACATTGATGTGGTTCACATGTCCCTTGTTGAAAGGATTGGGCTTGGTAGGAGTGTCCACTCTCTTCTCAGGGCAATCTGTGGCATAATGGCCCTTGTTGTTGCACTTGAAGCAAAGCACTTGGCTGAGATCCTTCTGGGTTCAGAATTTGGGCGATGCTGTCCATTGTTATGGTTATGTCCAGCATGTCCATTTCCCCTGTGTCCTCCATTTGATCCTCCATTGTTTCCCTTGAATCCTCCATTGTGATTGTGAGCATGGGGTTTGTGAAAGTTGCCCCCATTGTGGTTCCCATGTTTATGACCATGGTTCCCATCATGAACAAAGTGCTTCTTAAATGAGGGTTCAGAGTGGTGCTTGTTTGAATTCATCTTCCTCTTCCTGTTTTCAGCTTTCTTCATGCTATCCTCAAGGGTGATTGCCTGATCAAGAAGTGTCTGATAAGTTGGAGCATAAGCCACAGTCAAAGGTATCTTCAGCTCATCACTTAGTCCCTTGAGAAATTTAGCCTTCCTCTTTACATCTGTGTCAACGTCCTCAGGAGCATATCGAGACAAGGCATGAAAGTCATCCATGTACTCCTTAAGACTTCTGTTCCCCTGACGCAGATTGCGGAACTCTTCCTGTTTCAGATTCATAATGCCTGTGGAGATATGAGCATTACGAAATCCTTCCTTGAATTCCTCCCAAGTCAAAGTGTCCAATGGGTGAGTAATCTGATAAGTTTCCCACCATTGGGCAGCAGGTCCTTCAAGCAGATGTGCAGTGAACCTAATTTTCTCAGCATCTTCACATTCAGCTGTCACCAGATCCTTTTGCACAGAACGCAGCCAGTCATCAGCCACAATTGGGTCAGTTGTAGTTGAGAACTTGTTTGGCCTAAGCCTAAGGAACCTGGCAAGTCTGTCCACTTGGGGAGGAGGTGGTGGTGGTGGAGGTCCATGTTGATTTGCCATGAATTGTGCCATCATGGTCATCAGCTGAGTCTGGGCGCCATCATCTGTTGCATCATAGCTTCTTGTTGTTGTTGTTGTTGTTGTTGTTGTTGTTGTTGTTGTTGTTGTTGTTGTTGTTGTTGTTGTTGTTGTTGTGCACGACGGGGAGGCATCTGTGGTTTTAGCATAGGTGAGTAAAAGATAGACAGGTCTATGAGAAATAATTCTACCCATACAAGCATCACATAGAAAACAATCAAACAACACATCAAGCAAAACTTCAACTCCAAATTTTCTCTTGTCTTCAATTCGAATTAAACATCAAAGGGTACTAGGTATTGTTCCACCACAAGTTGGTAGCTCCAAACTAAAATTCGAAATTTAAAAGGCGTAAGGTAAAATGGTGCGTAAGGTAAAATGGTAGTCTCACTAACTATCCTAGTCCTCAATCATGGCGCCTTCATCTACTTCTTCTTCAAATTCTTGGATTTCAAAGCCTTCCTGAATAAGCACGCTTCTGAGATCCTTCACTTCCTTCTCCAATTCTGAGTTTCTCTCTTGGAGTTCCTTCTTCTCAGCACGAAGTCGCTTGATCAAGTCACAATCAACTTCAAGCTCCACATCATTGGTGGAGAGTTCTTCCTTCAAGTCCCTTATTTGCTTGTTTCTTTGCTTGACTCTCTTCTCTTGACTTATGAATTTCTTCTCTTGGGCCTTGAACTTCTCTTCTAGCTCCTTGGTCTTCTCTTCTTGCTCTTTTATCTTCTCATCATTCACTTGGACTTGGGCGCAAAGCTCATCATTCTTGTGGAGTTCTCACTGGTATCAAAGTAAAGATCATGGACTAAGAGTTCCAAGCCTTGGAAATAGTCGCTCACGAACTCATCTTTGCCCATGTTCTCGGTGCCATAGCAGAAGGGTGATCCTTCATCGTCACGCCTTCCAAAAGGGAAGAGTAGTGCCCCTCCAATTCCTTGGAGTAGCGTCCACAAAGGCAAGCTATCACGTGTTGCATGATGATGTCGATTCCTCTCTCCATGGAGATCCCATTACTCTGTACTCAATGGGTGCTTCGCCTTCACGTCCTTGTTGAAACACCCTGATTCCCCAAAGGCCTTCTCTTTTGAACTTCTTCAAGATGCATCCCTTGATCATGGGTGTAGGTAGCTTCAGGTGCTTGAGGATGTCGAACATGATGCTGCCGAAGCGGGTCACCGGGTAGTCCTCCTCGTCAATGTACTCGAACCTCTTCGTCATCCTTTAGTTTAGGAGAAAACAAAGTATGAGATAAATGCATAAGTAAAGAATTACGAGTACTTAGAAGAAAAAGCAAGAATATACATAGAAGCTTTTATACTTAGTAAATAAATTAAGTTTTTGGCCAACTTATTTCTAACCAAACCTAGGGTTTCGATCCTACAGGCAACACTATGCTCTGATACCATCTGTAATGTACCTGCACTTAGAAAATGGCAAGGTACCTGTGTATAGTGCAAACCCCTGGATCGTTTCATTTGCACACACAGTTTAAGATGAATATCACAACATTGTATCAATTATTACACGAATGATCCAGACTTGGAAAAATAAATGGTTCGATACATCTTTGCATAGCTTAAAGCTAGCTTAAAACAATAAAGCAGCGAAAATAAATCTTCAAAGAGCCTCCATCTTCATGATGCGCCACAGGCGAAAACATGTTGGTTGTAGACTCGAAACCCAAACATAGTCCTTACTCATCGTCAGAAAATTCTGCAACAATTAATAATTTGCAACAGAGTGGGTCAGATACCATTAAAAATGGATCTGGCAAGTGACACTATGTGGACACTTAATGGAATAACTCTATAGCCTATATGCATATTTGGCTGGTGGAGTTCAAGGCTATTTTGCATAAAAGCTAATTTTGCCTAACACTTTGTAAAACTTTTTCTTCAAATGTTCGAGACAGTATGGCATGAAATCCATAGTCTCTTCTACCCTTGTTCACCCATCAAAATTTTAGTTAGAGAAATAAGATGTTGGGAGCCTCCGTTGCCATCCTTGATCAGCTGCTTCAATTGTCCGTAACCGGGGACACGGCTAAGTACTTAGTTTTTAAACTCTGCAGAGGTTGTGCACTTTCACCATTAGACCCAACAAACCCAAACTATCCTCAAGCACTCAATTTGTGCTAAGGAAAAGGAGAGAGTTGAGACGAGACTTTTCAGAAGCATTTTCCCATCCCATGCTGACTTGACGTGCTCCCATTCTAACCATTCTACCACCACCTGTCAAGTCGGGACGAGTCCACGCAATTTAATCCATCTAGCCATAGCCCATATGACTAATGGCTGCACGGTAAGCAACTTCACTTAGAGAAACATTGGTCCCTTTAATCCTGGGTGGCAATCCACAAGTGAATAAACACTCAACTCTGGCAGCCATGCAATCCCAAATCCACCCAGGTGATAAATTAACTTAGTAGAATTTAAGCTTTGAATAAAACAAATTTGCATAGCATCAATAATTCTACCAAGTTATCAATAGGATTCTAGACACAACTAGTGTAAAGGAGATAGTAGTTTTAGCATAGCAATACTATCCTACACATGCATATAAGGAAATACACTAAGTCATGCATAGAAAAATACTTAGGAAATTTATGGGGTGTGCCACTTGCCTTGGCAACAAGCAGAATAGCAACAACAGCTGCAACAATCCTCGTTTCCCTCCGGAGATTCTAACACAACAAACAATACATAATGAACAAACAATTTTCATAAAACTTCTAAGGAAAATATGTCATGCATGATGTGCAAAATATTTCTAAGGACTAGAGATGCATGCATGCCATGCCATGAAATAATTCTAAGTTAAAACAAGACAATCAAGAAGGTCCAAAAATGACTAAGGACCAAGGTCTAACACTTGGGTCGAAATTTAACTAAGGACTAAAGCTAACACATCATGTCCAAATTAATTTCTAAGGAAAGTAAACAAAATATGAAGTGCTAAAATTTTCTAAGGAAAAAGGTATGAAGCAATAGTTGATAAATTTTTCTAAGGACCAACATTTGTTATAGCAAGTACTTAGAATAATTTCTAAGGAATCAACTAAGTTTTCTAGATACTAAAATTTCTAAGGACAAGTTTAGCACTTTTAATGTGTTGAAATTTCTAAGGAAAAATTCTAAGTAAAAGTGTTCTCAAAATTTTATTACCCAAATTTTCTAAGGAAGAAATAACACTTTGGTGGGTGAGGTGAAATATTCTAAGTTATTTGCATCTAACATGTCATAATACTTAGCTAAATTTTCTATTCGAAAATAATGTGGAGAGCAATTTAATATAATTTACTTATTAAAATAACACCTAAAAGCAATAAAAACAAAATACATGCAAAAACATAGAAAAACACTTCTACAAAAATACTAGAGCAATTCTACGGCCATAACTTAGACAAACAAAATTAATGCAAAAGAGTTTGCTCAAAAGTCAATTTTAATAATTAAGTTATAGTCAAAATATCAATTAAACCACTTTTTAAAAATTGTCTAAATTAATTTCGTCGAAACCTCAAATTAAGCATATAGAAAGTTTCTACACATTATAAGCTTTCCAAAAATATAAATTTCATAAATTTTGGATAAAGGACTAAAAATTAATAACGAATCTAAAATCCAGGGACCTATCCGTGATGCGCAGGGACTTAAACGTAAAGAAAACTGAAAAGATCTTCACGCTGGAATCCTCCGTCGACGTGGCAGGCTCTGGTTGGTGCGGAGATCTTCGCGGCTCTTCGTGGGCTGAAGCGGGTGCGGACGGGTTGCGGACGGATGCGGACGGATGCGGCGACGCGGACGACGTGGCGACGTGGCATCTTCTTATTGGAGCATACCCGTTCACGACAAGTTCTAATCTACACCGTCTAAAATCGATCCAACGGCCTAGATCTACTAGACCAAAAGGTCACCGGTACCTCCGCCGGAGTTTCGCCGGAACAGTGCGGCGCGATGGCAGTGAACAGAGCGTGCGCGGTGTGGCTATTCTACGGCGCTAGGATGGAGATGGAGCGTACCAGATCGATTAGGAGGACGACGCGGGCTCGATGGCGAAGAAGGCGTGGTCGTCGTGCTTCGTAGCTCCCTCGATTGCTCGTCGAAGTTGCAGCAGGCGATGGCGAGGTCCTGTCGTGGATGGAGGTGACAATCTTAGGGACAGGGAGATGCACGAAGGTGTCAGGAAGATGCGCATCGTCGAGAGAAAGCGAACGGGGGTGGAGAGAGGTGCAGAGATGGTCAGGGCTCACCGGTGTTGACGGCGGACGGCGGCGGCCACTGCGAGATCGCAACCGCGATTGTGAGCAGCCTGGAGGCGTTGGGGCTAGGGTTTGGGGTGCGGGAGAAAGAGGAGGGTGCCAGGTATATATGAGCGGAGGAGATCGAAAACAACCCGCAAGAATCGGGGAGAAAATCGGAGAAGGATTTGTGTTCGTCCTGGACTTGTTTCCGTGCGCGAGAGGAAAGGGGATCGGTGACGTCATGGCCTGCGTCACCTGTGGGTCCTGCACGTCAGCGAGAGAGAGGAAAGATGGGCTCGTGGGCCGCTTGCTGTGCGCGCGCGCGGAAGGAAAGAAATGGGCTCGGCCCAGTTAGCTAGGAAACGTAAATTTTTTCCAGAATCGCTTTTTCTTTTCTGTTTTTAACCAAATTCAAATAACTTTTGATTTATAAAACCAAATCCACTCAAACCAAATTCTATACTTTTGTAAAAACATGCCCCACATGTTTAGCATATATTGGGGATAAAATATTCAAAAACTTTATTTAAAAATTGAAATAGGTTTGAAAAGCATTTGCAGATAAAATGCAAATATTGTTTTTGAGACAAATTCTCTATATTTTTATAATTTGAAAACGATCACAATGCAAACAATGATGCAATGACATGATGCATGATGCAAATGAAAAGTTTTAAAATTTTTGTGAAAATTGGGATGTTACAAACTTCCCGCCCCAACCCCCATTTAGTCTAACAAAGCTTTGACATTAGAATCTATATGCTACCTTAAGCTTCCATCGTAGGATTCAGAATCTGATTCTTCAGCAAAATGGAGAATAGGATTATCATAATGGTCAACATCAGTGGAAACATGGGGGCTGTATATATAAAAGGAAGTTAAGCAAGGGATACAAAAGAAATAAACACTTAGCCTGTGTGCAATCGAAAAAATGCATATAAAAATCCAATGTTACCTGGATGGGTAGTCAGTATTGCCGCTGTTATATTCCTCCATAATGGGAGCAACGCAGATTCAGATAACTGCACATTCGCGGTGCTGTGAACAAAGCAAATTAGCTTGTACAAAAAGGAGTATGAGGCTAGCTGTTAGCATAGAGGTAAAATCCCAACAAACCAATGACCCTAAGTAATCGGACGAATTACGCAAAAGGCATTATGAAAAAATACCTTCTGCATTCTTCGTGATATATGGAATTATCGTTATAATGGCATGGCGGCGACTGGCTACTGTCGGCCGGCTCGAGTGGGGGCCTACATGGAGAACATACATTGAAGCATAAATACAGATATATCGATATGAAAAACAGGGGACTGGAAGTTTCAATTTGGATGGGAAGTGCAGATCTGAAAAAACAGAACATACAAACAATTCGAGATCTATACAAAGAACAAACCTGTAGAAATCTGCTGGGTCTGGCGGTTGGAATGCAGATACGAGCAATGGAGGTTGAAATTTGGCCATGAGCTCGAGAAAAGAACCTGTCTCTTCCATCGCCGGTGAAGCTGATGGAGACAATGGCGGGCTTTGAGGAGGAAAGGTGTGAGCAAGAACGAGTACGAAACTAACCGACGGGATACAGGGCGTGAGGAGGAAAGGTGATATGCGGTGAGATTCTGCCTAATAAATTACCTACCTTAAAGTTAGGCCGGAAATAAGGAGAGCGCAAGTCACGGCGGCGGGGAATAAGCGGGCAAGGAGTAGCATTGACCGGCCGACCTTGCACGAATCTCCAACAATGATTTAACGGAAACAGATAAGCCGATGGTCCAAGGTACGTGTGGAACTGCATTTTTGTTCTTCCCCGACCCAGGTGAGCAGCTTCGCCGCCCAAAATGTTCGTCTCGCTCTTGTTCGGTGCAAATTTTCTCTGTGCATTTAGCATTGGGGCCGCCGTCGCTGGACAATCATACTCTGTGTTTTGCGTTCCGGTTCCAGCCGTGTAATTTTTTACTTGTTTCTTAGTTTAGGCCGGCTGCGGAAGCAATTCACTAAACGTTGCCGCTTGTTTTTAGCACCATGCCGGACAGCAGTGGCGCTACCCTGCCGGAGGACCTGCCTGAGGAGATCATCGACAAGATCCTCATCCGGTTGCCATCCAAAGATGTCGGCCGCTGCCGTGCCGTCAGCACGTCGTGGCGCAGTGCCACCTCCACTCCCAGATTCATGCTTGAACACCACTGCCGCCAGCCGTCGCTCCCCATCATCAACGGGTCCGGGTGGCCTGACAATATCGTCGTCTTCCGCGACAACGCTGGTGCCAGCGCCTCTAGTCAACAGCTCTGGCCCTTCCTCCCAGACGTCAAAGAAGGTTACAAGAATTCGCTTTCCGCTGCTTGTGATGGCTTCATCATCATCAACAAGAGATCCCGATACTACATCTGCAATCCGGTCATCTGCAAGCATGCTGTCCTACCGCTGCCTCAAGCTGGTCCGAACATATACAACCATGTAATCGGTTTCTACCGGCACCATCCAATTAGAGAATACAGGGTGCTCCTGGTCTCATCGTCTTGGTCACAACAGGTTTGCATAGACAGCTTATATGTCCTCACAGTGGCCAGACAACCCTTAACGGCGCGCTCGTCGACACGGTAAAAGGATACCCATTGCTCACTCTCGGTAGGTCACTGGTGTAGATGCACCATTATCTTAAGAAGATGAGAGCATAGCTAGGTTGTGAGCTTACTCGAAAAAGGCTTTCGCCCCGCTTTATAAATAAAGCAACATGCCAAGCAAGTCCATACAAAGTCGCAAACAGCCGAGAGAAGCTAGAAGAGTTTGCTGGGGCAACAACACAAGTAAGCCCAATGACAGAATAAAAGAGCTAGAAAAGCAAGGGGGTAGGGCAAGGTGGGAAGAACAAAAGAACGCGGCCCTCCGGCGCTAGCTGCTAGATGAGGAGGAGAGGCGACGTGCGGTCACCAAGAGTCTGTCAAGCATGTCATCTAGCCGCCCCCTGTCTCGCTGTCTAGAAAGCGGGTGCCACTGCTGCAAGAAAGCCAGAAATTTAAACATGGAGTCAGAAGCACATCGAAGAAACACCCGCTGTATCACCATCTTGTTACGAATCGTCCAAAGAGTCCACGCCGCGAACACCAACCAAAAGAGGCGTCGCCTCCCCCCGGTACGGTACGCTTGGGTCTCCAGGAACTCGCCGAGGTCTGAGGCCTGCCAAGCAGGCCCAAGCGCCTCGTGGACGAAGTTCCATAGAAACCTGGCCGCAGGACAAGTGAACAGGATGTGGGTTCCCGTCTCGGGGACCCCACACGTGGGGCAAAGACCATCCCCGGTCCATGTCTCTTGCGGACCTCCACCCCCGAAGGGAGGCGATCCCTAAGAAGTTGCCACACGAAAATTTTGATTTTTAGGGGAAGGGGAGCCTTCCACAACGGGGAAACCCAAGCTTTAACTGGACCACTGAAGAGACTCTGATAGGTCGTCTTTATGGAGAAGGTCCCAGAAGGCCCCAAGTGCTATGACACATGGTCTTGGCCCCCCGGCAGTGCGTCCGGGAGCGAACCCCGTAGCTCCGTCCAAGCTGTAGCCTCGGTAAGTCCAAATGTACATCGGAACGAGATGTTCCAAACCCCATTATGTACTGCCGAGGCCACCAACAGCATCAGGTCCGAACATATAGCAAAGAGAGATGGGAACCTATGTGTCGGGGAATACTTTCTGGATTAACCCGCGGCCCAGTGCGACTTACTTTACTCGCACGGACAAAAGCCCACATGGGATCAAGCCCAACATCTAAACCGCCACAAGGAGAAGAATCTAGAAGGCACGGAGGCGAGCCAGTCTCCAGATAGGTCCCAGTTAATATATTCCTTGAGGGGAAGTTTCCTTTGTAAACCTGACGAGCCTCTGTGCATATAAAGAGGACTCGCAGGACTTAGAGGGTCAAGCCCTAAAACCCTAGTTCATACGGCGAGTACCAGATCGGATCGCCTCCATTGTAACACCTCGATTATCATATCAATACCAATCTAGGGTAGGCAAGAAGGTCTTTTACCTCACATTGAGGGGCCGAACCTGGCTAAATCTATGTTGATCTTTGTTCCTACGATCCCAAGCTCGGAGATGCTTGACTCGCGTAATCCCACACCTACGAAGTCATCCATGACATCTGACGTGACAAACCCACGACAGTTGGCGCCCACCGTGGGGCCTGCGGTCAAGAGCGTCACGTTCCGCGCAGGATCCATGAAAGGAGCTGAAGATCTTGTTGTTGGCCGTATCATCACGGTCAATGGCACACCCCTCATTGACGACTCAAGCTGGGGGCCGGAAGCAGATTACTTAGAAACCGGCCACATCATCTCGTTTGGATCTGTCCATGTCTTCGTCGGCTTCATTGGCGGCGAGTCAGAAGATCCATCGCAACATGGCGACTCAGAAGAAGGAGTCGCGGTAACGGTGGACCAAGAAGAAGAATCTATCAACTATGAGTCGCTACCTCTTGAAGACGAAGAAGGCTAATCCATTGAGTATGTCCTCGAGGAAAGGCTATGCGGAGGCCCTATGGATGGCGACTCGCCCTCTGTAGAAGATCGGCACATGGAAGGGGTCTACAGGACCACAGAAGCGGACGAAGGGCTGGGCATGCCACCAGGTAGCATAGCCCCCACGCCGCCAGAAGCAGCAGAACAAGCCGCGCTAGACGCATCAGGAACCGCGGCATCCGCTGCGGTAATGCCAGGAGTCGCGGCCTCAGGAGTCGCAAACAGAGAGACTCCACCCGGAGTTGCGCCCGCGGAATCAGGGTCAAGGGTAGCCCCCGACGCAGCGGTCACGCTGCCACAGGGAAGTGTGTTGCTCATGCCAATATCTGCGGTTAATGCGGCCGCTAGAGTGACAGAATTGGAGGCTACCAGGATCGGGCTATATGATGAAGTCCAGAGAATCGCAGATGAGAGAGCCAGGCTGGCGCGCGAGGAACAGCGCCTCCAACAGGAGCAACAGCGACTCATCGACGACACCAATACTTTGCAAGGAGTACATGCCACCTTGCCACACAGACGCCATGCGAGTCGCCTGCAACCAGGAACAGTAAATCCTATGGAGCTGTTCCAATCGCCTACCGCTGGACCAACAATCGCGGTTCCCGCGGTTGAAACGCCAGTAACTGCGGCACCACCCAACGCGATCCCGTCATCGCCACCAACACAGTCCGCCCGACCGCGTGGTCAGGAGTCGCACAACCATCAGTCGCGGTACCCACACACATGGCACCGTCGGCCATAGTTATGCGGTCCGTGGCACTATTAGCCGCGCCAGCGGTTCAAGCGATCGCTGTACCATCAGTTGTACCAGCGGTTCCGACCTTCGCAGCACCAAGGGCAGCGAAAACACCTGGATCAAGGGCCATAGTACAAGCTAACAACAGGGCCATCGTGCCCCCGCCATTGCCGCGGCCAACCTTTGTTCAGCAGCCGCCACAGCAGGCTCAAAGGTTCCACACGCCGCAAGGACATTATGTTAACCCAGTGGAGAATCTCTTTGCGGCTACGAACATCTTGGCGAGGTTAGCGCCAGCAGGAAACACACCAATGGACAGAGAGGCGCGGCGCGCCATTGAGATGCTGAGCACAGCGGTAATACAGCTGGCGAATATGTCCGAACACGCGGGACGGCTGCACTCCACCCCCTACAATAGCAGAGCAACGGAGGAAAGAAGCATCCACGCGGAGTCGCCGCACGTTGCGACTTCAAGTTCGGCTAGGCGACAGAGGGAAAATCAACCTGCGGCTCAAAATCAACCTCAGCAAGTTCAACCCGTAGAAGTTGTGCAGCCGCGCGCAGCGGCTAATCCAATGGTAAGGCCAGCTTCATCCAATCTATCGTCGTGACTCAAAGGCCCAGTCTGTTTCAGCGAAAGAATCAGGTCTGAACCGTTTCCTGCAGATTTCAAAGGACCTCGCAAGGTCGCCAACTACAACGCAAGCATGGACCCTGTTACTTGGCTCAACAATTACGAGATGGGCATGAGCATCCTAAACGCATCCGAAGAGATCTGCGCACGGTACCTAAACATGATGTCAGAAGGCGCAGCTCACATATGGCTACAGAACTTGCCGCCAAATTCAATAAACTCTTGGGATGAGATGAAGGAAACTTTTATCAAGAATTTCCAAGGAACATGCAAGCAACTCTGCAGTATAGAGGACCTTGAGCGTTGTGTACAGAAGGAAGGTGAGTCGAGTCGCCACTGGATGAGAAGGGTCGCAGAAATCATACATTCCTCAGACAACATACCACCCAGTTCAGCAGTCCTTGTCATGGAGGAAAATTGCAAGTTTGAGCCGCTGGTCCACAAACTAGGTCGCATGAAGGACAAAGTCAAGAGCCTAAGCGAGGTAATGGCGGCGGCCAACAAGTATGCTAGCTCGGATAAAACCAGGGACGCATCTGATGGGGAGGAAGAGGAAAATACTGGCAAGGGAAAGAAGGCCAGTAGCAAGCCTCAACAACAGCAAGCTAGCAATGCTAATGCAAGTTACAACAAGCGCAAAAACGAGGAAGGAAACTCGGGGTTAGTCGCAAATACGAACACTCGGTACAAGCAAAGCAGCGGCAGAGGAAGGAATTTTCACCCAGTTAACTTGGAAGAGGTTTTTAACCACCCCTGCGACATCCATATATGAAAAGATGGGAAGCCACCCAACCACACAAAGGCACAGTGCTATCATTACAAAAAAGTGGAAGGATGGGCAACCACTCAACACAAACAACAATCATCAAAACAATGAGGGAGGTAACCACGGCGGAGGCAACAACAGCAACAACGCTGTCCCAAATCCACAGCCAGATCAGCCACAGTTCCCAAAACAGTTGGGTCAGTATCACACCATTGTGGTCAATACCTCAAGGAGGGAGCAAAAGCTGTGACGACGCAATCAGGCTGTTAACGCCATAGTACCAGCCGTACCACAGTGGCTAAAGTGGTCCGAGCAGCCAGTAGTTTGGAGCCGCGAGGACCACCCAGGAGAAATAAATGAAGAGGGCAAACTCGCGCTGGTGGTTGCCCCTCAAGTCGCAGGATACAAGTTGGGCAAAGTGCTGATGGACGGAGGCAGCATCAATATATTATACTACGAAACCTTCAAAAGAATGAACCTCCAAGAAAAGCAGCTACACCCATCAAGAACAACGTTTCACGGTGTCGTGCCAGGCATATCAGCCCAGCCATTGGGGTGAATCAACTTGGAGGTCGCCTTTGGGACACAAAGAAACTTCAGAAGCGAGTATATCTGGTTCGAGGTCGTAGATTTTCAGAGCCCATATCATGCGCTGTTTGGCAGAGAAGCATTCGCAAAGTTTATGGCTAGGCCGTGCTATGTGTACTTGAAGCTTAAAATGCCAGGCCCCAGGGGAGTCATCACCATTAATGGCGACAGAAGAATAGCTCAAGAATGCGAAGAAGGTCACAAGGCCATGGCCAGAGCAGCTTGCATTGCAGAGAGCGTGCCCATGCGCGAGTCGCAGGAGAATTTTGATGACATCGTGGAGGCCAAGAGGCACCTACCTGACTTGCGACTTCAAATTACAGCCGCAAGGGAGGCAAGGAAGTCAAGGGCTACAGGCTGATGACGTGAAACACACGTTCGTTGGGAGACCCCAAGAGGAAGGTATGATGTAGTCAGCAGCAAGTTTTCCCTCAGAAAGAACCCAAGGTTATCGAACCAGTAGGAGCAGCAACTCTTCAGAAGGTTGTCAACGGCGCCAGAAAAATAGCTGTCGCAGGGAGTCTGGACTGTTGACGTGGAATCTGCACACAACACAATCAAACTACTTTGCCCCAACGAAACAGTGAGGTTGTCAATCTCACTGGCTTGCTGAAAACAAAGGATTAAACGTATGGTGTGGAAAATGAGTATTAAATTGCAGAGAATGAAAAAGGAACAGTTTGCAGTTTGTGGTTGTTTAATCAGTGTAAAAGAATGGACCGGGGTCCCCAGTTCACTAGTGGTGTCTCTCCATAAAAGATAACTAACATGTTGGGTGAACAAATTACAGCTGGGCAATTGACGAATAGTGAGCGCATGACAATGCATATACATGACATGTTGACTACTATGATATTTAATTGGGCATTACGACATAATACATAGATCGTTATCCAACAGCATCTATGACTAATAATCCACCGCTGGGTTGTCATCCGAGTCCCCCATTGGTATTAAGTTGCAAGCAACGGATAATTGCATTAAGTAAAGTGCGTAATGTAAACAAACACATATGTCCGTGGACATAGTATCGTTAGGTTATCCCTAGTGGCAACAGCACATCCACAACCTTAGAACTTTCTGTCACTGTCCCAGGTTAAACGGAGACATGAACCCACTATCTAGCATAAATACTCTCTCTTGGAGTTACAAGCATCTACTTGGCCAAAGCATCTACGAGTAACGGAAAGCATGCAAGATCTTAAATAACATATAAGATAGATTGATAATCAACTTGACATAATATTCAATATTCATCGGATCCCAGCAAACACAACATGTAGCATTACAATAATATGATCTTGATCATGTAGGGCAGCTCACAAGATCTAAACATGATGGCACAAAGTGGAGAGACAACCATCTAGCTACTGCTATGGACCCGTAGTCCAAGGATGAACTACTCACGCATCACTCCGGAGGCAGGCATGGCGATGTAGAAGCCTCCGGTGACAATTCCCCTCTCCGGCAGGGTGCCGGGAAGAGGTTCTGAACCCTCCCGAGCTAGGGTTGACGACGGCGGCGTCTCTGGAACTTTCGTGGATATTTGCTCAGGTACTTAGGGTTTTCGCGTCGGAGGGAATAAGTAGGCGAAAGGGCAGCGGCTAGAGAGGCCTGTGGGGCCCACACGCACCCTGGGCGCGCCAGAGAGGGGCCCGCGCCCTGGCCACGTGTGGGGCCCACGTGGCTCCTCTCCGTCGCCTCTTTGGTTCGTCAGATGAGTTCTGGTAAAATAGGGACTCCCGTGTAGTTTCGTCCAATTTCGAGAATATTTCCAGACTAGCTTTTCTGAAATACAAAAACAGCAGAAAATAGGAACTGACACTTGCCAAACATGTAGCAATTGGTATAAAACAAGCATGGAACATCAAAAATTATAGATACGTTTGAGACGTATCACAGGCCATTGCCAATAAGGACACATGCTAGGCATTGTGAGCTGCTATTAGCAGCCGCAACAAAACCACCAAGGGTTCACGTCATCAAGCTGGCCACTCAGGGCTGAACAACTTCATTTCTGGTCGCCACCCAGGCGCGACCGACCCATGTATCACCTCTGGTCGCCACCCAGGTGCGACCGACCCATGTATCACTTCTGATCGCCACTCAGGCGCGATCGACCCATTTCTGGTTGCCACCTAGGCGCAACCGACCCAAGCATCATTTCTGGTTGCCACTTAGGCGCAACTGACCCAAGCATCATTTCTGGTTGCCACCTAGGCGCAACCGACCCAAGCATCATTTCTGGTCGCCACCTAGGCGCGACCGACCCTATGTATCATATAATGATTTTGAAATAAAGCATCTCAAACTACCAATTGAGTTGTCAGTCTTTTATTTTTTAATCATTGGTTCCTTGGGGGCGCGGCAGCTTTTTAGCGCGGCCTATTACCTTGGGATCGCCAAAAGTGGCATTTATCGTGATTATACTCAACCTCTCTTGGATGCGACTTGCACTATGCGGCCAAAGTACTGGGGGTGCGGCGTCAATCGAGTTTGATCGCCTATCATGGCCGCTCTCGACCCTGAACAACTTTTTACCTGGGAAATACTGAGCCGCGCAAGGGCCTAAGTGAGGAAAACCGAGATAAATCATAAGGACCAGCCTATTGGTCGAAACATGTACTGCTGAGAGTACTTACACAACCATAACATTGTCTTTGACATACATAATACTAACAAATTATTACAAGCCACTAAGGGCTAAATTCATCAACACATTGTTTTTTCACTTGCGCCCAGATTTTGGCTTGTGCGCAGGAGGAACTGGCGGCTTACCAAGCTTGCCAGAAGGAGCAGTCGCAGGCTCGTTGGACGGCTTCTCCGTCGTGGGCTTGGGGGCTGCAGAGCTGGACACACCCGGTGAAGGGTTCTTTTCCTGCGGGTTCACCGCACTGGATGATGGAGCGGGTAACTTCTCCCATCTGCTTCCATCTGCTATACTTGCCCAGATAGGACGCAAGATCCATCCCCTCCACCAGCCGTCGCATGGCCGCGCGTGTTCTTCCAAGTCGCCGCATATTCTGAGGCCGTCAGCTCGGTGCCATCCACCTTCTTCGAGGGCCTGCCTTGTGCAACCTTGGCAGCATCAAAAGAGGGATAGTATGTCTTGGCCAAAGTAAGAACATGAGCCGCACCGGAGCGAGCTGAGGACTCCTTCCAGTCCAAAAAGAACTAAGGCGCCTTAAGCAGTCTTTTCAGCAAGCCTCAGAATCACCGAGGACTGGCTTTGTCGGCAGCAGACAGTTAGACAGCGATTTCATGGCATCACAAGTCCTCCGCGTAAATTCGCGGATGTTATTCAGCTGTTTGTGAGTGGTCGCACGCTGAAGTGCAGAATCCTCACCTGCAACAAGATGTCCGCCAGTTAGCCCAGTTACATACAAAAAGAAGGTGGTCAGATACCACGATACAGCGGCAAGTCGCAACACATACCAGCCAACTCTTGGGTCATGATACAAACTTTGGCGTGGACAAGGTTATGGGCATCAGAAACTTTTGCCAATTTTTTCTCAAGGTCGCCAATTGCAACAGCCTTGAGCCTTGCGTCCTCGTTGGCTAGAGCAATGGCGTCTTTCTGAGCATTGATTTGGAGGTCCAGCTGTTGGACCCTCTCTTGGAACTTTTCTTCAACCTTCTTAAGCCGCAGCTCAGTGGCTTTGGCTTGTTCAGATAACTTAAAGCTCTCATCAGACAGCTCGCCCATCCTGGTTTCCCTCTTCTTCAGCTCAGCGTCACGCTGGCCAAGGAGCTCGCGCAGCCTCTCCAGTTCAGAAGTCTCCCCCAACTGCTTTTCCAAGGCGAGTCTTGCGGCTGTTACGGAATGTAGTTCCTCCTACAAAGAGTACATCAGCTAGTACGTACATATCAACAGCTAAAGAGAAGTATCAAGTCTCCCTTTACAGTCAAAAAATAAACTTGATCCTTGGGGGCTCGAGACAGATAATGGCGACAGAAGTTTACCTTGTAAGCCGCAGACAGATCAGACAGCGCCTTGCGGAGCTCCCGGCTTGCTGGTCATTTGAGGCAATGATGGCCTCTGACAGTTTCTCAGCACGGCTCATGGAGGAGGAGGAAGCGACCTCAGCACACAGAGCTGGCGACCGCTGGCTATCAGCCGCTGGCGACTCAATCAGCGGCGCATCAGCATCCTTGGCCATTGCAGCTATGGAGGAAGGGTTGACCTTCTCCACGTCTTGGATAATAAGGAGATTTGTTCTGTCCTCCAGAGCCACCTCTTGGGAGCTGTCAAGAACAGGGCCGTAGCCAAGTCATCAGTGGTGGCCACGCCCTCCACCATGGCGGTATGAGCCGCAGGTGATAAGCGCGGCTCAACCGCGGTTTCAGAAACGACTCCAGGCTCAGTCGCGGATTTAACCGCACTTCTGCAAAAAACAAGGGCATTGTGTGAAGAAGAAGCACATAAACCAGAATAAAAATGTTATAAGCGCAAGGAAAGTCACTAACTCTGGAGCCATCTTCACAGAGGCCATAAGGTTCCACTTGACGGCGATGACGGGCCTTGGATCCCAGAATCTACGAGCAGAAGTTTGCGTGTCAGTAGAGGAAAAAGAATAAGCAGTCAAGATGTCAAGACAAGAAATTACCAGAATGGGGACCCATGTCTTCTTCAGCTGAGGCGGTGGCTTTGTACACACGCCTGGCAGCGGAGGAGGTCGCGCCCGTAGCAGGCTTGCGACGCTTCGTGGCCTCAGGATTTTCCAGAGCATCAAGCTCTGGCTCCTCACGAGATAGCCTCTTGGAGGCTCTGCGGGGAGTTGGGCCAGCCGCGGCAGCAGAACTCGCGGCTGGCACTGGACTGTCATCCTCGTCCAGTTCAGTCTCTTCACCTTCTGAGGCCGCAGTGGCGACAGAGGGGATGCCAGCAATTTCGCTGCCCTCTAGAGCGGGCAGCAATTTCTTTCTTGTGGCACGCTTGGGAGCAGCAGTGCCGGCGTCGGTCGCAGGCAGCGACCAGTAATTCTCATCAGCCTGGATCAGGAAAATATAAGTCGCAGTATTAAGAAAGGAATGCGACTCAACTACAAAGGCAAAAAGACAGGGAAGAAAGTTACCTCAAAAGGCTTGTTGTTAACACTAAAAGGGGCAAGCCCCACCTTATCAAAGGAGATGTCTTTCTCCTCGGTCACGCGGGTGACGAATTCCACCCAATCCTCAGGCGTCCAGTCCGCAGCCTTGATGCGATCGACATCAGCAGAGGTGCCAGTGCACTCAAGGAAGGATCGTTGTCGTGGACTCACGGGCTGGATGCGCCATTTGGTCCAGCAAGAAAGAAGATCAAGGCCAGTAAGACCATGACCTATTAAGGCGCGGACCTTAATCAGGACTCATTAATGAAAGCGTGGCCGAGTCGCGAGGCTTTGATTTCAGTGCCTCGGTAGGCACGAAGGTGGTGTTGGACCAGGAGGGGAGACGAGTTTCGCCCTCCGGAGAAGTATCTTGGCAGTAGAAAAAGGATTTTTGCCAAGCCCTGGGCCGATTCGCCAGGGCCAGCTTGGGAAGAACAGAGTTTCGATGACGCTGAAGAGAGATGGCGCCAACTTGAACATAGGGCCACCTTTGCAGATGAGTTGGCTATTACAGGAGAAGGAAGCCAACCACAGATCGATGCTGGGAGCTATACCGAGGTAGTCCTCGCACAAGACATGGAAATTACTCACTTGGAGCATGGAATTGGGCCCGATGTTGTGAAGACGGAGGCCTAGACGCCGCATCAGATCGCGGAAGAAGAGGGAGCCGGGCGGCGTGAATCCGCGCTCCACGTGCTCCACGAACATCACCAGCTCGTTGGGCCTAGGGCGCGGCTCGGTTTCGTTGCCAGGAGCCCGCCAGACGTTGTCCTCCTTCGAGGGCAGGAAACCCTTGGCGGCTAGATCTGTGAGGACCTCCTCCGTTACCCAAGATCCTTCCCAGTTGCAAGAAATCTTGCGCTTGTCATCGGATGGCTTGGCCTTAGTGCCATTGCGAAAGGGAGATTGGATCGGGGGACTAAGCTTGGATTGAGGAAGAAGACGGTGCGGCAAGGGATGAGGAGATTGCAAGGGCAAGTGAATAATGACCTAGGCGACCGCAGCTTATAACTGGAGGGGCCCACAACTAACGGCACAATCTGCGCTCGCAACCAACGGCACAATTTGCGCCTGCAAAACGAGTAACGGTCCGCAGTTAAAGGGAACAGAATATCTCCAGAAGCGGAGATGAGTCGCACAGATAAGTCGCGGCTCCGGTCGCATAAGTCAGAGATTGGCCAGAACGTTTGCAGCGCGGCTCAGCGACCATTTCAAGAGGTCAGAAGGTTCTCACCGTAAAGTCCTGACCAATCTTGGGGGCTAATGTCGGGGGAATACTTTCTGGATTAACCCGCGGCCCAGTGCGACTTACTTTACTCGCACGGACAAAAGCCCACATGGGATCAAGCCCAACATCGAACCGCCACAAGGAGAAGAATCTAGAAGGCACGGAGGCGAGCCAGTCTCAGGATAGGTCCCAGTTAATATATTCCTTGAGGGGAAGTTTCCTTTGTAAACCTGACGAGCCTCTGTGCATATAAAGAGGACTCGCAGACTTAGAGGGTCAAGCCCTAAACCCTAGTTCATACGGCGAGTACCAGATTGGATCGCCTCCATTGTAACACCTCGATTATCATATCAATACCAATCTAGGGTATGCAGGAAGTAGGTCTTTTACCTCACATTGAGGGGCCGAACCTGGGTAAATCTGTGTTGATCTTTGTTCCTACGATCCCAAGCTCGGAGATGCTTGACTCGCGTAATCCCACACCTACGAAGTCATCCATGACACCTGACGTGACAAACCCACGACACTATGCTGTAACGGGCTTTCACCAAGCCACGGGTCCAGCCAAAAAAGGGTGCCCTCTCCATTACCGACGGAGAAGCGGGCACCCTTTCTAATCTCATGCTTAAGGGTTTGAATGGATCGCCAAAATTGGGATCCATCCCGGCGGTCACAAGCAAGGAGGGGGCGACCCTGCAGGTATTTCGCTTTATTCAGCTGCAGCCAAAGCCCCCCTCCTCTCTAAGTATCCGCCACACCCACTGAAGCATGAGCGCGGTATTCATCTTACGAGACGCTAAAATGCCTATGCCCCCCATGTCCTTGGGGGCGCAGACATCCGCCCATTTGACCATATGGTACTTCTCGCGCCCATTGGCCGCCTGCCAGAAGAAGCGCGAGAGTTCCTTGTCAAATGCGCCATGCACACCTTCTGGGAATTCGTAAACTCCCATCATGTACATAGGCAAGCTAGACATGCATGAATCAATGAGGACCGATTTACTCCCCTTAGAGGTAAACCGTCCCTGCCAAGGTTCGGCCTTGGCTTTGACACGCCCAATAACCGGCTCTAGGTCCTTAATTAGGATCCTAGAGTCACTAAGCGCCATCCCTAGATAAGTAACCGGGAAGGAGGACAACTTGCATTTAAGATTTCCGCTATTCGCTGTTGCTCCTCTAAGGGGTACCCATGATCATGACTTCGCTTTTGTCGAAGTTAATCTTGAGGCCAGACATGGCCTCAAAGCAGAGGAGCAGGAACTTGTGATTAATGATGTCAAGTTCCGAGCCCTCCACCATGATCATGGTGTCATCCGCATACTGTAGGTGGCTGGTCTCACCACCAGGAATAAGGTGTCTGACCACACCAGAAATGTGGTTGGCCGGCTTGGCTTTGTCCAAGATAGTCGCCAGGACGTCAACGTCAAGGTCAAAGAGAAGGGGGGGAGATAGGGTCCCCTTGTCTCACACCACACGAGGATCTAAAATAGGGACCAATGTCCCCATTAATATTGATCGCCGTGTTGCCGCTCATGACTATCTGCATAACCCAGCATATGAAGCGATCATCGAACCCTCGCCGCTCGAGGACCAGGCGAAGGAACGCCCAGTCCAAATGATCATAAGCCTTCTGGAAATCTAGCTTAAGGAAGACACCCTTAAGGTGTCAAACCTTAACTTCATGGACCACCTCATGAAGTGCTAGAATTCTGTCATGGATAAATTGTCCCTTAAGAAAGGCGAACTGATATGGGTGTGCGAGTCGCTCCACAACTGGGGCCAAGCGTGCAGCACACACTTTGGTAAGCAGTCTCTGGATGACGTTGATCACCGTGATCGGTCTAAACTGGCGTATCTCCGTGGGATCAAGGTAATTACGCCAAAATTGAGGCGAGACATAACCAATGTTCCAGTGTAGAACTCCTGGAACATCGGCATAATCACCGCCTCAATAGTCCCCCAGAATTTCTGGAAGAAGGAGACAGGAAGGCCATCTGGGCCCGGGGCCGAGTTGGCCTTCATCCCCATAATAGCCCGACTAACCTCCTCAGGGCTGAATGGGAGTGTAAGCTCTACATTCTCATCAACTGATACTAAGGCCCCTAAGGGCCAGAAGCCATTAGCTAACGATACCCCCGTGCGAGGTCCCTCCGTGAATAACTCCTTATAAAAGGAGTAAATGTGAGCGGATAGGTCTTGGGCCTCCTCTAATAGGATGCCATCCGCTAACAAGCATGGTATAGAGCACCTTCGACGACGACCATTAGCAATGGTGTGGAAGTACGCTGTATTAGCATCGCCGCAAAGAATCCAATTCTGGCGAGCTCTCCGCACCACCCAAGGAGCCTCTCCGTCGAGCCGTAGGAGCTCGGTGCGGATGGTCTCCACCGAGATCACCACGGAGGGATCAAGGTCCTGCTTAGGTAACACGGTGATCCGAGCCATATGCTCCGGTGCCGCCAACTTGATGCCGCCAGTGTCGATGTAGAAGAAACCGGCGTCAATGCCCTGACCAAGCAGCTCCAAGGTGGGCTCCCTGCCGGAGTACGTCCCCAATCCAGCCTCGGGTGGAAGCGCAGCTACAGCCTCACCCGCAGCCTGCACGCCTCTAGGAGCCGCACCCGTGCCTGCCTTCTTCTTTTTCTTTGGCTTTGTCTTCTTCTTCTTGCTTGCGCCACCGGCAGTAGAGGTCTGAGGGGCAGGGGCTTCATCCCTACGAGGCGGTGAGCGCTCTCTGCCCACCTGCCACGAGCCAGCAGGGGCCTGGGGCCGGCCACCCGCCCGCTGGGATTGCTGCCGGTCCACTAGGGACTCCCGCAGCCGGGCCTCACGGGGCTGGGCATCCGGAGATGCAACCCGACGGGCGGCGACCTTGGCCGGTGTCGTGGGTTTGTCACGTCAGGTGTCATGGATGACTTCGTAGGTGTGGGATTACGCGAGTCAAGCATCTCCGAGCTTGGGATCGCAGGAACAGAGATGAACACAGATTTACCCAGGTTCGGCCCCCTCAATGTGAGGTAAAAGACCTACTTCCTGCATACCCTAGATTAGTATTGATATGATATATGAGGTGTTACAATGGAGGCGATCCGATCTGGTACTCGCTGTATGAACTAGGGTTTGAGAGCTTGTTGCTTGTCCTGTTCTAAGTCATGCGAGTCCTCTTTATATAACCAGAGGCTCGTCAGGTTACAATGGTATTACTTGGAGACTACTCTTCGTGCCTTCCAAGTTAAGTTATCTCCAATCTTCTGGATCCTTCTTACAGCACGCTGCGACTCTTCGTGTCGGCCCATCTTCGTGTAAGCCCGCGAGTGGTGCGGTCTTGAACATAGGTTGAGCCGCACCTTGCTTGAATAAGTCGCGTTGGTCTTGTGAGCTGCGGGTTATCCCATTTATTATTCCCCTGACATTAGCCCCAAGCTTCCGGGTGATTCGTAGAATCAGGCGGAAGATTCTATCTTGATGATGATCTTGCGGGCTTGCGTATGTAGTTCTTGCCGACTTGTCGATGTTGCACTTGGTGACTCGCTGATGATGAGTCGCGAGCATAGCGGCTTATTGAGCTGCTGATGTAGAAGTGCTGAGTCGCATATGTTTGTTGATGTAGTATCACAGGCATTCGAGGCCGGCGAAGTCTTGTTGAAGCTGCATCCATTGCTTTGAAAAGAGCACGCCAATATGTGCACATGCAGGTAGCCATGTTAGCTAGTCTTGTTCGACCTTTGGCGTGAAGTCCATGCGCAAGTCTTCCTCACTTGCTATTTGAACACTTCTGTTTAGTCGCATTGAAGCTGCAGAATCGCGGTAAGTTCTCCGCGGAAATTATATAAGGTATCGGCGAAGCCTTTGGTGAAAACCACCTTTTCCTGTTGGATGTAAGACTGAGCTGAAATCATAATAATAACTTATGAGCATCAAGATATATCAGCCAAAAGTGTATAATGTGCTGAGTCATAGACATCGAAGCAGAAAAGAGCATAAGCATAAATAAGCTGGTCAATCATTTGAGTATGATAATTTGTCAAGTTATCATGACAAGCCATCTGAGCACATGTTGAATCATGGCGGCTCAAGGGTATATAGCCACAGCCTGTATTTAAAGATTTCCGAGTCGGTGATTTGACTCGCAAATGGATATATATATTCTCATGTGCTGCAAAAAATGAAATCTGCATATAAACATGGTATATCAATTTAGTAGAAACCACCAAATGCTGGTGGGTGGATGTGTAGCCCCCGAGGCCCGGGTTGCATGCTTGATCATGCTGCTCGGGACTCAAAAATATCTCAATTTAGACAAAAACTTAATTGTCCTAGCCCCGTTCATTAAGCAGACATGCTTTTGTCATCCTGCTTGATGTCATATCCTGCAATAACTTGAGCAAAAATGTTGCTTTCAATATGATGATATTTGGAGTAGAGCGAAATCGCTAATAAACTCCGAACTGTGATTAGTTGAGCCGCTAGGATAAAGATAATCCCAGTCAAGACTCTAGATATAAATTAAGGAATCATCCTTAAAAATTCCACTTGATGTGGCTGAAATTAAATAAATAATGGTGGCTTTATCAGCCGATATCAGGAGATAATTATCTCAAGCATAAAAAATCTTGTCGTGCCAATTCATATGGCCGAGTTATAGGCTCCTGTTAAATCAAAAGGCAAAGCCCCAAAGGAAGCAATGATGATAACTTGATGATAATATGTTAGCCTTGGCGGCTGGTAATAATTATGATAAAAAGTTAGTACTCTGCGTGATAGCAAATTGTAACCTGCATGATAGCATATGGTACTCTGCATAATAGCAAATGATATTTTGCATAATAACAAATTGTATTTTGCATGATGGCAAATGGTTGCATGATAGCAAATGGTACGATGCATGATAGCATATGGTACGACTCAGTATTTCCCAGGTCTAATGCGTGTTCAGGGTTGAGAAAGTCCATGATAGGCATTCAGACTCGATTGACGCCACATGCGGGTACTTTAGTCCTTCTAAATTATCTCTGTTACCGTTAAGTAGGACTCGCGCGGCTCAGTATTTCCCAGGTCTAATGTGTGTTCAGGGTCGAGAACGGCCATGATAGGCAATCAGACTCGATTGACGCCACATGCCGGTACTTTGGCCGCATAGTGCAAGTTACATCTAACTTAAGGCGAGTATAACTAGGTTAATTTTGCCACAAAGAGCGATTCCACGAGAATAAGCCGAGCTCATAAAGCTGCAAAGCCCCCGTGAAACCTAGAGATTAGTGAAAATAAAGTGTCAGCAACTCATATTGAGGCGAAATGACAAACCCCCGGATAGCGGTGGTGCCCGCTTTATTTCACTAATCCTGATGTGCGACCGCGCGTAGGTGGCAGTCGACTTTTGATATAAGCAGCTGCAATAGCTGTGACGATAGCTCTGAATAGTTTTGATGATAACCAGCTCTGATTAGCTGGAAATGTGATACCACGGGTCACTGATTTGACCCAAGAATTAATACAACGAGTCACCTGTTTAACTCAAATATCGATAAGATGATGATTCGTTAGTGACTCGCAAACGGATGTAATGATGAGCTGTATGCGACTCATAAAATGATATAAGGTAAATCACTAGGTGACTCATAAAATAATATGATAAGTCATGAGATGATATAATCAGTCCCCGAATATCAATGCTTGAATAGATAATGGTGATCTTTGATATGTTAGGATACCTGTTTTCGGGTGCAAATAAAGCTGATCTTTCAATAAATCATGCAAGCTATAAAAAGAGCTCAACTTGATAGATATAATGAGCTATATGCATCTACATTTTGATAGATATAGTGCGAGTAATAAAGAACTCGAATTTAATAAATCCAATGCGGGTTGTAAGACCCTACTTTAAGAGGTGGATGTAATTTAAGCATTCAAAATGATCTGAATTTAAAGTCGGCGGCATGGTATCATTTGAATCACAAAGTTATTGATAATAAGCTTCATAAACTAGACATGCAGTCTTGAGATTTACTCGAATGTGAAACTTGATCGTATTTGATAAAAGCCAAACAGCTGCAAGATTCGAGCGTGAAAATGACTTATCTTGTTTTTATTCCGCTGACATTGATAGTGCGATATGATCTGCAGACCGTAGATGTCAATCCGTCGAAGACGAAGTAAGCCGCGGTGGCATTTGATTTCAACCATGGCGAGTCAACAAAGTGCTGATCATATTGAGTCGGTCGTGGCTTGGTTGTTTTTCTGCAGCACCAGATTGTTCCTCACAAAGAAAGGCGATTAATATATGATGATAAAGATAACTGATAATTTTGAATATACGAGCAGACTGATTTGTAACCAACAGTGTGTGTATCAGATGCATGTATCTAAATAGACTTGTGCCAGATTGAATATTCTGAAATAATAACTGAGATCAACTTGTAGTTTTCTGATTTGTAAAGATTGATCTAAATTTTATGTCTGCGACATGATATATTTTGAATCACATATATATGAGTAATAAGCTGCATAAACTAGATATACATCTCCCGAGATTGATTTGAAAGTGAAACTCAATATTAATTGATAAAGTAAAATCTATAAAGTTTGATCATGATAGCAACTTAGCTTTATTTTTATTCTTTCAACGTCGATAATGTAGAGTAAGGCGCGGACGTCGCCGAATCGGCTAATCTAGAGCCAGAGCATCTGCTTATCATATTTGTGCTATCAGGTCGCGTCCAGGCCATGCGACTCTTCAGTTGCCATGCCGTCATGATCGAACTCTCCCATGGCGATGGCGAAGGGCGCGTGTACTAGCCTTGCTTGAACTTCCACGTAGGTTGAGTCACCAGATTTTTCTTCTCTTATGCGGCTCGTGTCATCTCGGGCCTGCTGCTTTTTCTTTCTTTTTTTCCTTGTCGGAACTTACTCCAGCTAGAGTTCTTGCTGCTCCAAAGCTATCAACTCCTCAATGCGCGTTTGGTCAGGATTTGACGGGGAGAGTCGCCGACCTTAGTTGATGTCGCCCGCGGATAATTCGCGAACTCGCCTAGATGTAATACTTGCTGCAGTGTGTGAGCCGCTGACGGAGATCTGACCGTTGGAATTGGCTCAAACTTGTTGGAGTGCTGCGCCATTGTATTCCGTAGGGTTCCACCGGAGGGATCTTCAAATTGATGTTCGAGTCGACCTCGATTATTATTTTCTCAAGGACGTGCGGAGTTCCGTCAGATTTCGACAGGGCTTCAGTGTTTGAGTCGACCCCGGAGATCTAACCGTGGGAATACGATGCGCTTTGGGCAGCCGCTAGTAAACTCGATTGCACATCTTTCCACCGAAGGGATCGTCGAGCTGAGTTCCGAGCCGCCGTCGGTGATGTTCGCAATACGGACGTTGCTGCTGTCCTGTAACCCACGCGTGGGGGACGTCGTCGAACTTGAGCCCCGAATCGCGCGGTCGAATTTCTCCATACTTTCTACTCGAGCTTGAGCTAGATCTTGATGTAGATGTAGATGTTTATATCATCGAATCGTTTAGACCGGCGCGACGTCGAAGTCGTCGAAATTGTTGAAGTCGCCGAGCTTGAATCGACGACGAGACCCTCCGTCCCTGGCACGGATCCAGCGCAGAAGGTGACGCTCTTGACCGCAGGCCCCACGGTGGGCGCCAACTGTCGTGGGTTTGTCACGTCAGGTGTCATGGATGACTTCGTAGGTGTGGGATTACGCGAGTCAAGCATCTCCGAGCTTGCGATCGCAGGAACAGAGATGAACACAGATTTACCCAGGTTCGGCCCCCTCAATGTGAAGTAAAAGACCTACTTCCTACCTACCCTAGATTAGAATTGATATGATATATGAGGTGTTACAATGGAGGCGATCCGATCTGGTACTCGCCGTATGAACTAGGGTTTGAGAGCTTGTTGCTTGTCCTGTTCTAAGTCCTGCGATTACTCTTTATATAACCAGAGGCTCGTCAGGTTACAATGGTATTACTTGGAGACTACTCTTCGTGCCTTCCAAGTTAAGTTATCTCCAATCTTCTGGATCCTTCTTACAGCACGTTGCGACTCTTCGTGTCGGCCCATCTTCGTGTAAGCCCGCGGGTGGTGCGGTCTTGAACATAGGTTGAGCCGCACCTTGCTTGAATAAGTCGCGTTGGTCTTGTGAGCTGCGGGTTATCCCATTTATTATTCCCTGACAGCCGGCGCGGGCTCCGCCTGCTCCCACCCCGGTGCGGCGACTGCTGGGCCGGAGCATCCGGGCCATCCCGTGGGCGGTCCGTCGGTGACCAGCGCCGCTGCGGCGAACGGCGACCAGGAGGACGATACGGGCCGGGAGCAGGGGCGCGAGGAGGGGAGGGCGCGCAGCGCGGCGAGGTCCTGGGGTTCCGGTGCGGCGAGGCCAGCTAATCTTCACGGCGGCGTTTCAGGGGCGAGCTCACCACGACGGCAAAGGAGCGAGATAGAGGGGGTGGCGGCGGGTGCACAGTAACAGAGCGAGCGAGACGACGGTGCCTCGCGATCTGACTCGGGGAGGCTTCGAACCCTAGGGTCAGATCCATCGCCCCCCGACGGATCCAGATCCAGTTCGAGTTGGGCCGCGCTACCTGGGCCGCTAATGGGCTCGAGGAAGCCACGGTCCGCACGTCCTGGCTACGCCAGCCCATAATGGGCCGTCCCAACAGCGACATCCCATCCCGATTAGGGTTCCCGTCTCACTGCGGCCCAGGGCCCAGCAACGACGTCTCCGTGGAGGGAGGGGAGCCTCGCCGCCCGAGTGAGAACGGCCGCAACCCAGAGGGTTGCGCCGCCGCGCCGCCAGCCGCCGGCGCCGGCCCAGAGCGGAGCTCCGGGCGAGCTAGACTCCCGAGTCCAGCACCCGCGGGTCCCAAAGGGGACCCACCAGCAGCCGGCGAGCACGGGCCCGTCAAGGTCTTCTTCACCACTGTCCGGGCAAGGCCGCCACTCGCCGTCCGTCGACCTCCGCTCGAGGCGCGCCGCCGCGCTGGAGAATGCCTCGCCACCGACATGAATTCCGCCAACGTCGGGAGAGCCGGCGTCGAGCAAAAGTGCTCCACCTCCAGGCGCTCCGCCTCCGCGGCGTCAGATTCGTCGGCGACATCCGCTCAACTCTGGCCACGGATGGAGTCCCGCTCCACCTCCGGCGTGGGAGAGGTAGCAGGGGCCGACCGGGGCATCACCGGGGGAAGGGGGGAGCCACGCTCACGCGCTCAGGCCGTCGCCTCCTTCACGCGTCGCCTCCATTCTCCTATCAGAGGATCTCGTTCCTTCACTTGTCATTCAGGTTGTGAGCTTCAAATCAGAGCTTCTAGGTTTACGCGCAAACACACTTCAACTGAGTAAATTGGAAAAAACAATCATGCATATTTGTGCCAAAAATCTAAAAAACCACTATCATTGTGGAAAATCACAAATACCAACTCGTATTCAGGTCAATTTTTTCTAGAAAGCACCGATAGTCGATCTGACACTGGCTACGTATGTTTCTGACGGGTGGACCCCAATGTCAAGTCGACGTGAGAACAAGAAAACGGTCGTGGCCAGACAACCCTTAATGGCGCGCTCGTCGGCACGGTAAAAGGATACCCGTTGCTCACTCTCGCGGGTAAGTCTCGAGCTCCCACCCCCTCTTTTCTCTCTCGCTCCCGGTCGCCTTGAGGGTTTGCTAGCCTAGCCAGCCTGATATGTATGCACCACTCTATTTACTGGTAGAGGTCGCGAGCCTCTTTAATATGACAAGTCTGGAGCGTACCGCCTAGGTGCTGTCGGTACCCTACTTTAGCTAACCACCACGATGTTCGACGTTTGACAGAAGGGTCAATTCAGGCTAAAAGTTTAGAAACGGTTTATTCCGTCCTAAAATTTTGTCTAAAGGTTAATTTTGTGGTTGTGAACACGTTTGGTTTCCACCCTCTAGGGCTATATATAGGAGTCTATTACCTCCATATAAGTGTGCACGTAGCGAGTGACTTGTGAATTAGCATGTCGTGGGGAGCGAGTCGTCCACGTCATAGATTCAGTCGTCACCCGACTCTTCTTCGGATCCAGCAGGTAACGGCTCCTTGCATGGCGATGGTGATAGGCGGCGGTGAGTTGCATGGCGATCATTGCTACTTCGGACAGACGGAGGCGGCTTCGGTAAGCTCCGCATGAAAACCCTACACCTCCTTGGTGTTATCGTTGAGGAGGCCTTTCACTACCCTTGCCGGGTTTGTCTTGTTATGTCGTTGGCATTGTATTTATTTTCGGCATCGGCTAGGTTTTGCGTGGTCTTGGGGCTTGTGTGGACGTCGGAGCGACGGCTCCGGTTCTCGCCTTCGTCCTGTTGTGTGAGGGTGTTTGAGCATGCTTTGGTCGCTCGGGCGATTTGGTCGTGGACTCGTGTGGAGCGCGGTCTCGGGGTCGACGTGTTGTGTTTTTGTGTTGTATCGATATTGGCCCAGTGTTTTCTTATAAATTGGCAAATTCACTTCTTCTATCTATACTACTATTAAAAGAGCAAACTTGTGTTGTGCTATGTTGATACATTAAATCTGAGACGTTGATTTGATCAATGATCCAGATCAAATCCCGAAACAGTATGTGTCCCTTTTTTGCGTTTTGCACCTCCTCTACCTCTGGTCCAACGTCGCAGCTGAGTCCGCAGACGCCGTCCGGAGCGGGTTCGAGATCTTCGCCGTCCGCCTCCCCGCCACGCGCCGGGACCCAGCCACGGCGTTCTCAGCGATCCGTTCGAGCTTGGTAAGAATACAAGCCCGCCGACCGCGGAACTCAAATCCGCTAAGGTGAGCATCTGCGCCCCGCCTCGCTCTCTTCCTTCCTCGCCGCTTCGCATCTCCTCGCCCCGCACATCTGTGCCACCTCTAAGCTCCCACGACTGCCTTACTCGGCGGGCAAGTTCTCCGCTCCGATGCCCCGTGCTTGCAGCGCCGGTTCCTCCGAGCTTTCACTGTCGGTCCCCTAATTCTGCTGGGACTTAATCCGCACAGAGCCACGGCCCCGCCAAGCTGCGATCCAGCACCACCTCGCCCCAAATCGCTGCTCCGAAGAGCCTTCCGACGGACGCCCAAAATAGTACGTATTCCAACTGAACAGAGCCCAGATCTATTTAGTTAGCTTGCTTGTACCTTCTTGAACTGAAGTTCGATGGGTTCTATTTGGTTCGGTTACACATTGTCGTCAGTAAAAGTATAGTGAAGTACATACTAGTTCGCCCTGAATTCACGTGCAACGCACGTATCATAATCCATAACAAAAACATTTATTTGAAATTGTATTTCTATTTTAATGAGATGGTTTACCGAGCCATTTAAATGCGTCTATCAATTACAATGACACAAGAGTAATTTATGAAACCACCTATGTGTCAAAACGGATTTCCGGTAGAATAATTATCATGGTACGAAGCAAAATATCTCCCGTGAAATACTCCATAAAATTTAATATCTGGAGACCACATGATGACCTACATGATTATAATATTTGGATGATATTTTTATGTATATACAATAAAGCATTTACCAAATAAATCTTTATACAGTTTTACGGACATTAAAAATCATCAAATAATCATTATAGGACTCGTCCTTACCATACAATTTTTTAGCTGTTTCTAACAAACATGCCCGACATTACAACGGGAGAGGATAAATATACGTCACGGATTTGCACAAAGTAAGTTCCTATTCACACGGCGGGTGCTAGACACGATGATAAAGTTCAAAATTATATGCTTCATCCTTCACAGGAGTATTATGTACTATGTCACGATCTTATTATACTACTATGAAGAAACAAGTGCATTGAAGTTCTTTTAGTCAGTTCCTACTTGGCACATTTGGCTTTTTCATGTCGTAATGCCTGTATGAATCTGCCACTACTGAATCTGAACATGAATGCTCTTCACTTATTCTGAATGTTAAGTTGATTATTCTCCTCATTGCATGCATTACCTACACGCTATCCAAACATGCTTGATATTCATTAGTAGAACAAGGTTTTCTAGATCCTCTATATGTGATGGTGCTTATACATCATATGCTACTGCGAAAGCTAGAGCTGTGAGGGCAGAGCATTGGCCACTCTTTGTTTTGACTTTGACAAAATGCTACCTCAGGAATCTGAATCTGTTCTTTTAGCAAATCATATTTGTGATAGTCTCTACTATTAATAAAAGATTTAAATAATAAGAACATAAGAGAGACGAGTTCAATAAAAGAGTTGTTCGGTTATTGATATTCACTGCTTACCAACGTGATGAAGGTACATTTACAATCCAATCCATTGGTACTATCAAAATACAACACACTAAAAAAAAGTTTGTCCTGCTATGGCGCTCATCTCCACATATGTCAGTTTTTAGAAAATCAAATTGTGTTGGCAAGCTTGCAGATTATTAAGAAAATAATATAGGAAAAAGTTCCAAAAAAATTGTAAAAAAATTCTAGGTGTTGATAATGTCGAGATCTATCACTGTGCAAAATCTTAATGAAATATTAGTTATATTTGGGCAAAGAAAACAAATATGGTGTATATATGAGAAAATAAGATTTAAAATAACGATGTCCCGTTATTAAACTTCTCCCATATCTAACATATATTTACTAAGAACATATATTTTCTGATCCAGAAATCAGAGAAAGCTAGGAGACGTCATCATGTATTTTACACACGCAAATAGTAAAACATGGATGCACTGACCTACCTCCGGTCCCTGAATGCATTCCTCATGTTCTCCAATCAACACCACAGATACAAAATTTCAAATGCAGAGACAATCGGTTCAGGCTTTCAGGCTCAAGGACACAAACAACCTTTCAGGCTGACCGCTCAGCTTGCGAAACACGTGGTGCTGATCCTCCAACGCTGTCCATCGTGCTGCCGCCGTCGATCAGGTCGCCGCATGAACGGGCACGGTCCAGGCCGCAATCCTGTGCACCGTCCCCATCAAGTCCGATCAACTGGTCCAGCTGCTCAACCGGCCACGGCAGGCTGGAGTCAACAGACCAGAAGAGCTCCCTGCAGGCGAGCATGGTGCGCGCCACCTGCCCAGATGGCTTGGCTCGAGAGCTGTAGCTTGGAGTAGAACGTGATGCACACCACCAAGGCACCAAGTCCAGTCGACAAGCCGCAGCGTGCGAGGAATCCTCCGTCGCTGGCGCCTGCTGCAGCCCCGAGTCGGACCAGAACATCATCCAGAGAGGTGAATTTGAGGCCCGGCCGCCTCAAATCGCCGCCCTCCCGGCCACATCGTACATGAGCTAGAAGAACCCGGGCGCGGCCACCGTGGCCGCGGATGATGTGAGGAGAGATGTAGGCGACGAGAAAATCGTCGGACGCGGCGGCCGCCGGCCTCCTTGCGCGTGGCCACCTCCATACCCGCACCCTCCGGCTGGCTGGAATCCGGCCTGATTCGTTCCTCTTTCCCCAGCGCCACCGCGAGCGAGAGAAAAGGATAAGGTGAGGGAAAGCGAACCGGTATAGAGGGATGGCGGGTTGATTTTCAGAAACTTCAGGGGCTAAAATATAAAACTTGCGACGTACATTACGACCGCACGGTTACTGGTATACTCTCCGTTCACAAAAGGATGTCTCAACCTAGCTCAAATTTAAATGTATCTAGACATTACACGGAGGGAGTAGTAGAGATAACATGAATATGTTTACAGTAAGTTCGTTTTATAACTCTTACACGTGTTGACAGATTAACCTTTGTCCTGCTCTCTAGCGACTTCTTTTTTCCCACTCCCTTCTTCTTCTTCTCCTTCTGACCTTGTCGTAATTAGCCATGGGCACCTGGATGGAATGGACCATGCCCACGGGTACCGTAAGATAGCAGCGCCAGCTGAGTTGATACTGGAACATATTATTTACCTTATTCTTCTTATCCAGCCTTTACAGGATTCCAGATAGCAATTTGTTTGGCAGAGAAGCGACGGAGGAATTTTGGGAAGGCTAACCCACACATGTTGAAGAATTAGACATTTAGACATGTCTATAAACCCCTTATCCAGTTTTATTAGTCCCTTGACAGTGTCAACATTAAATGTTCTATTTCGGAATTGCTTACATGGGAGTGCCATTATTATTGTCTTCTTGTAGTCCTATAATATGATCTTATTGTCATATTGTGATGCTATTGAAACCAACAACCTACATGGGAGTGCCATTTGATTTATAAAATTGATCATTGTATATAAGTGGAGCAGAATGGATTTTCCGGTTTATTTCTCACTTCAAAATGCCAATGCTCATTTAATTTGCACTCAGTTGTAGATGACAGCAACCGCAAGATGGTCCTCAGGTGATAAAGTGCAATTAAAATTTTGAAGATCAATTATATTAGCGACATATAATCTAACTAGGAAATGTGCTCATGCGTTGCTACTGGATAATAAACTTACAGACATTGACATTATTACCAATTCTGAATTTCTGGTAGTATTTATATTACAAATTCAGATGTATTCGGTACAAATAAAATCCTCATGCCCACATTTAGATGCTTAAGGCGCTTGTGTTCACCAGCCTTAACAGTAAGTAATCAAGTTTTCAACTGTTACTCAAAGAGGGGGAAAGAAAACTATGGCCTGGGGAACACCTTCACATTCAGAAACAGTGTTATCCTAAAATCACAATATCTGAATGGGTAAACAGTTTACTACAATGTTAGATTATACAAACAAGCAACAGCAACCTTAATGCCCGGTTGGGTTGGAGTGGTTTTTGTAGATCCTTTTCATTTTTCAACCAAAGCACTGATCGTGGGTTGGAGTGCATTATGCATGCTCTTGGACGGTTACTGCTTTAAAGTCCAACGTGCACATCAACGCGGATGAACTCAATCGCGTTTCTCGTCAGCTCACGTTTGTCTATGATTCACCGTCGGCACTGGCCAGGCCGGCCTAGGCCCTCGACGGCGGACTACAGGTTTGCATTCTGTGACTTCGGGTTACGTGTCAATGTGTGCGGCACACCGGCGAGTCAGGAATCTGCTATGGCGCTTATGGCCGACACATTGACGGCCCTGCGGCAGACGCACACCGTCACCGTCAGCATCCTGACCGGGTCTCCCAGTTTGGTCTCATCGCCATATGGGCCCTCCGCGGTCGCTCCCCTGGACGCCGGCGCTGCCGTCACCGCGCTCCGACGTGGCGGACATGTTCAAGGCGCTCGTGGACAGCACACTCCATTGGATGCTCGCCTCGCGGGCTTTGACCGGAGCTTGAGGAGTTAAGCTTCGTCTTCTCAAGATCACGCTCATGTACTCCCCCGCCTCTAATGGCTTCCTATTTCGCCTCGCCAAGAAACACATTTGGCCGGATGCCGGAGCCTCGAAGCAACCACACCCCGCGGTTGCCCACGCCTGCTAGATCAAGTTTAGTATTCTCTGCACCACTCGATCGATTCTGCTCGGTGCCGTCTTGCTTGATTCGACGGCCTCCTTTGCCATGCCGCCGTCATCGATGCACAAGCCTCTCTTCCCGGAGAACGAACGAAGCAGCTCGCCGACCTGCAGACCGCACTTCTTCTTGCGGTATCCCGGCCGACGACGCGCGTCCCGGAGGAGGACAGTTCAGCTGTTGATGATGGCCCCTAGGTCGACGCTCGCAGCGGACGCGCACGTCCCCGATTGATTGGTCACCGGAGCAGCAGGCCTCACCACGTTTCCACGGGCTTGGTGGAGCTCTCCTTATGGTCTTCGTCCATTACGTTCCGATGCGTTTGGAGGTAGAGAAACACTCGGATCTAATTTTTAAGTTCGGATAACGAGCTATAGCATATGACGAAGCAGATAAAAAACCAAACGGTATGTAACTTACCAATGACAATGGTGGGTAATTTCTACGAACTTTAATGGCAATTACAGTGACCTACCAAACCAAACGGCGGAAGTCTTAGCGCTTTTATTATTAGGTATAGATCTTTCGTCACAAGTTTCACATACAAGTTTCCATAAGTCAATATAGTTATAAATTACTACGGTTACAAAACTTAGACGTGTGTTGCACGTGCACGTGTACCAGTAACAAGGAAACAATCGTTGACAATTGCATATACAAATACAAAATCCATAGGGAATCCGGTTCAATACTCAATTACCAATTTACCATCGCCATCCTTTGGCATACGCTCACGCTCCATCCTCTTTTTCTCTGTAGTCGATCAGCGGAGATGCCGTGGCCATGGGACAAGTCGGCGGCGGTAGACGCGCGGTTATGCGCGCCACCCGAGGACATTCACGGTGACCACAGCGTACACCATGAGAGGGCGCGGGTTAGCCGTCACGGACGCCGGCGGCGGCGCGGCCGCGATGCAGGTGGAGACCGCCCACGTCGGCTACCGCCGCCTCCGCTCCCTCCTCTTCCTCGACGCCTCGCGCCGCGCCCTGCTCAGTGTCCAGGAGTCCCCTTACGTGCTTCGCCAGGGCCGGCGGTGGGAGGCGTTCAGGCCCGGGCCTCGGGCCAGACGGACCTTCTCTTCGTCGCCGTGGACAAGACGCCGCTCCTCACGTTCAGCACGACCACGGTCAACGTGTTCGTTGATGGCGGCGAGCGGGCGCCTGACTTAGTCGTCCACGGAAGCTACCACGGCGGCGCGATGACCGTGGCTGACTCCGGTGGCTCTGCGGTTGCGCAGATCGGCAAGAAGACCACCGTGTGGGGCGCGTTGGTGGGAGAACACACGTACACCGTGAGGGTGAACCCGAGCGTCGACCAGGCGTTCGTCCTGGCGCTCACCGTGATCCTCGACCAGATGCATAATGTTGATCATGATCCTTACTATTACCACCATACATATCGAAGATACTAGCTAGAGCTCTTTACCTCCGTCCTTGCAAGACATCACGCGCCTAAGAGCTTGATCAAATTTGGTTTCATTTTTTTATCTCTGCTTGTGCTTCTGTATCTGCTTTAAGTATAGTACTCTTTAACATTAGCTACCACGCCGGCGTTTGCTTCTGTATCTGAGCTCTGAGGCGACTCCAACGGCACGCGGTCGCAGACAAAAGCCACCTACCGCGACTCCGCGAGGATTGACCAGCGTTTCTAGCGGGTGTTTATCCTCGGAACTTCGGACTGGTCAACTTGATTTCACAATTTTCGAAAAAAAAAATCACTTTCGTAAAAGGACGCGACTACACAGTGCGCGCGCACTGTTTTGCGCTACAGGGTGCCCCACCCGAAAAAGGAAGGTGCTCTCCCGCCTGTCCAAGAAAGGAAAGAATCACGTGCGTGTCTGTTTTTGTCGTTTTCCGCCCAGCTCGCCCGGACGGACGCGACCACAGATCATTAAATACACCCTGAACCCCACCCCCGGGCACGCAACCCTAGCTGCTGCTTCTCTTCTTCCTCCCCGCAACCGCCAGCTGCTTCTCTTCCTCCAGCTGCCGGCAGGATTTCTTCAGGAAAAATACATCAGAAGCAGCCACAAAAACCCACGGCAACAAAAACTCAAAACGCCAAAACACTTCCATCATCTACAGTTCTACACCAACCAAAACCTGCAGAAGTACATCAGTTCGAAAATTCCCAGGAGGAAGGTGCAACAAAATCCATCAGATTTGACATCCCCAGGAAAGCTGCAGGTAAGAACAGCAAAAAACTTCAGAAACTACCCCCTAGCTGCACAAAATAGAGTAAATCTTCCCTCCCTGCAACACACACCCCAGAAAACTTCAGGAACTACATTTTCTTGGGAATTCCAAAGAAAATCACAAATTGTTGCTAGTAGTTCCTGGGAAATCAATACTGCTGGTAGTAGTTGATGCAAAATAGTAGTACTGTAAAAGTAGATTGGTAGTAGTTCATGCAAGAACAGAGCAAAAGCCAGGTTCAGACATGGAGCATGTCCAGGTTCAGACATGGAGCATGTCCATGGAGAACTACAGCTAAAAACACATGGATGTGACCTGTAGTTTCTCCCACCAGTCCAAACTTAGAAACCACAATGATGCTTCCACTGTTCTATGAATTATGTGCTAGACCCTGAATTTCTGTACTGATCCTTTCTCCCCAGAACCCTGTTTGTTTGCACAGAAGCTTGTTCTCATTATCTTCACTCTTTTGAAAATGTAGAAGCTGTCATTTTTGTGTTGCCTGAAACAAAAAATTGATACAAAACATGTAAGAACAAGCATGAAAATTAAAGTAAAAAATGACAAGTGCATGAAACTACATGTATAGAGAAGAGCAACACTACTTGTAGTAAAAAAACTGAATTTTTTTGCAGATATGGACATGGACTTTGTGATTGGTGGGATTGATTTGAACATGCCAGCAGTGGATGATGATAGTGAGCCAGTTGTGATTGAAGAAGGTGCAGGGGTTCCTAATGTGGAACCAGCTAATGCATCTGTGGACACGATGCCGTCTGGTGACACTGGTGCGGGCACAGGGCAGACACTATCTACCGATGATTCTGGAAGTGAAGATGAAGTACAATCGACACCAAGCAGCCAGACTAACATACAGACGCCATATCCTGACATGATCTTTGAGAGCTGGCAAGAAGCTAAGCTACATTACAACAAATATGCGAAGCATGTTGGTTTCTCAATCAAGTCCAGTACCTCTAGGCAATCTACTATTGACAAGCAGAAAGACAAATGTCTGTTTGTCTGCAACAAAAGTGGCAAATCAGAAGACATAAATGAGCAGGCTGTGCCGCCGGTAAGGCAGAGGAACCGGAGCATCACAAAGAGGACTGACTGCAGGGCGCGTCTAAGAGTTAAGAGGAGAGGAGAGAAATGGCATGTTACCATGTTTGTTGAGGAGCACAACCATCCATGCATTAAAAAATTCAGTTTGAAGAGGTACTTAAGGTCACATAGAGGTATACCTAAAAGGAGAAGGAATTCATCAAGTTGCTTCATAAGGTTAACCTATCCGCTGGCAGGGTGATGTCCATTATGGCTGAGTTGTATGGGGAGCTAGCAAATGTTCCATATATTAAGAAAGATGTTAGCAACTTCATGGCTACCATTGATGAGGAGACCACCAACAAGGACATGAAGATGCTGGTCGAGCAGTTCAAGTTAGTCCAGAAAGATGATCCAGACTTCATGTACAAAATACATAAAGATCATGCTAACAGTGCAGATCGTATTTTCTGGGTTGATGGGGCAGCAAGGAGAGTCTACAAGATTTACAATGACTGTTTGTCGTTCGATAGTACTTACATGACTAATATGTATAAAATGCCGTTTGCACCATTCATAGGAATAAACAGATACGGTCACACCATTCAGCTAGGGTGTGGGTTCCTACGAAATGAGACTGTGGCAGATTTTGTTTGGCTGTATGAGGCGTTTCTTGAAGCTATGGATGGTCTTCAGCCTCTGAATTTCATAACTGACCAAGATGCTGCCATGAGGAGTGCCATACTGGTAGCATTCCCAGATACATGCCACAGGAACTGTAGGTGGCATATCATGCAAAATGCACAGAGTGTGCTGGGAAACTTCATGTCCAAGCATGAGGAACTACGCCGAGAGCTAAATGAAACTATAGACCACAGCATTACAGTTGAAGAGTTTGAGATGAGGTGGGCTGAGATGATCTTAAAGCACAATGTTGGGGACAATATCCACTTGCGTGATCTTTATGATCTGCGTGCAACTTTTGTTCCAGCATTCTTCAGGGACCGATTTTTCCCATTCCTACAGACAACTTCCCGCAGTGAGGGGTTCAATGCAGTTTTGAAAAGATATGTTACCCCAAACAATAGCATCACCCATTTCTTCATGCAGTATCTAAAACTACAGGAGAAGATAGATGTTGCACAAGACCAGGCTGAGTTTGAAATGGAAGATAAGATAATTAGAGTATGGGGAGATTACCCACTGGAGAAGCAGGCGCTGGAGGTTTATACCCATGAAATATACTTGCGTTTCCGGGCTGAGCTCAGAAAAATTACATCGTACAATGTCCAGCATTTTGGTGGGCAGTTGTATGATGTTGTTCCAATTAGAGGGTCTGTTTTTGGGTATGGAAAGAGGAGTTACAGAGTTGATGCTAACCCAGGCGAGGCAACCTACAATTGCGAGTGTTGTAAGTTCAGCAGGGACGGCCTGTTATGCTGCCATATAATGAGGGTCATGGCACAGCTAGGTGCTATAGATTCTATTCCAGCACAATACATACTGCCTAGGTGGATGGCGCCCGAGGATGAAGTTGTGGCGCAGACAGTTGAGGTGCCTGCAGTGCCAACTGACAGAAAGTTGACCAACAAAGAAAGAAGGCTTGTACGCTATGGAACACTATGCAATGATTTTGCAGAAAACGTTGCGAAGCTTGCATCTACATCTGAGAAAGGGACAGCGCTTACTGATAGGTACATGCGTGACTTAGTTAAAGAACTGAAATCTATGAAAATATCAGAATCAGCGAAGCGGAAAAACAAGAAGAAAGGTAAACAAACAGAGGGTGGGACACCTGAAGTGGAGATTCCTGATGATGATGATGGTGAAGGTATCAGGGATCCTACAGTTACTACATCTAGAGGGCGCCCAGGGGAGAAAAGAAAGAAGTCAGGTCTCCATCTAAAGGCCAGCAAACCCGTGAAGTGTTCCGTGTGTGGTTCAATACACCATACTTCGGGCAATTGCCCCAAGAAGCTCACTCCTGGGCCTGAACCCACGGAACAGGATTTATTGCGAGATATGGTTTGAGCGCTTAGAGACAGTAGATTTCTTAGTTAATGGAAAATTGAATGCTACTTGCAGCTCTGTAACTTTAAACAAGTGATGGATGTATTTCCAGTATTTTGTGGTGAACAGAGAACTAGTTTCCATCTTTTTGCCAATCTATGCATGGTTTAGTTACTTTGATGTTGCGTAATGAAAAAACATTGTGAGATATACATTTCAGACCATGTAGTTTGCATCATGCTATATTCTACAAAAAAGAAAAAATTCACAAACTATGTAGATTGTACAAAGACCGGCACATGTACCTATTGCCTCCTCAGTTGGGGAACAACAGATCATGCCATGCGATCAAGTTCTCTTTCAGGTCCAGCCACTTGAGCATTAGAAGTTTCCTCGCAGTTGGCAATTCCGCAGGAGTGATAGCACGAACCATTCTCCTCCCATCCCAATATTCAATGAACATGAGCATGAGGTAGCCGCAGTCGTGACTTGCAAAAAAAAAAAAAAAAAGAGAATGATCAAAATGGTTGTAGTTCTGGCCCTGGATTGCAGAAAAAGATATAGGGGGCACACAAACAAGTTGCAGGACAAAAAAGAAAGGAATGTGTGCTGTAGTTTACTTTGTTTTCTGCATAGGAGTCTCAATGTACTCTGTTTTCCATCTAGAAATGTTGATTTTCGATTCGCTGTAATTCAAACCCCACAAGTGCTTGATGGCGCCAATAATGAGTACTGCATCTGACATGAGACTAGGAGTGCCCTTCTTCCTCATTGAGTCCATCACTTCAAACCTCTCTGCCTTTAGATTCAACACTATTAGGTAGTAGTGGCCAGTAAATTTTGTGTCCTTGTTCTTCTGGCGAGATGTCTCTTTGATTGGATCGAGATCTTGCAGAACACTGAACATGATCTGCATCATTTTATACAAAAAGAAAAGAGAATGCCATATGCTTTTAAATATCCATGTGGATAGAAAATGATGAACAGTCTAGAAATGGATGTAAGTAAAACCAGAAATGACAAAGTGACAACACTGACCAATTCTTTATGATCAAGGCGATTTTTAGGCGAAAACTCGAATGCTCTCTGTATAACACGGTCAAAAATACATGTTGGACTCCTCAGCTTTGTCTGCATACACAACCAAAAAAGGAGGAAGAAAGGCACATTAGGGGGAAAAAGCATCACAGGAAAAAGAATAAGAACCATAAGGTGTGAGATGAGTAGCTGAGTGAAACAACAAGCAATTTTTTTTGAACTAACCGCAATATTAAGTGGCATGACAAGTTTCTTCTGTTTTGCCATTTCCTTAGAAAGAACATGCAAAGCGAATTCGCACGTAGAGTTGCTAAGCCAACCAGTGGGCCTGATGGAGTCTGCCAAATCTCGCACGTAAATAAACCAGACACCATCATCAACAATCTTCTCTTTGTTGATTGCATCTGTAGTTCTTCCCCCATATGAACATAACTTGTTATACACTTCCAATGTGGACTTTGATGCAGCAACTTTCTTCCCACCTTGCATGTATGGCGATTTCTGATTAGCTGCTGTCTTGACAAGTCTCTTTTGATGTGCTTGCGGAACTGGAGTGTAACTATTTGGCGCTGAGGGTGAGGATGTAGATCCAGCCAAGTTTTTGCCCTTGTCAATGACTGGTGTCTTAACAGGCATATCGATGGTAGCATAAATTTTGTCGAGTGAATCTCCGCTTTCATTGCTTGAAATCACAACGAGCTCTCCCTCACCACCATCTGCTTGTTGTTCAGTTGCAACATCTTCCTTAGGGGAATCATCGAACCCCAGGTCAAAAGTGGGGCAGTCATCGATCAGTTCCCGTCGTCTTCTCTGTTGTTCTGTTTCCTGTAATGATCCAGTGCTGCCAAATTCAGAATCAAGTTTCCTGCTCGTGCTGTCCTTCAATAAAGGCGGTGATGACTGGCCCTGTTGAGCATCCACTTGGTTTGCAGTCTGGTTGTGAATGTTCCAGCTTGCCCTAACTTTTGCCGTAGCAAAACGTGTCCGCCTCTGTGGGCTTTTGACTGGGTTGCCACTCGAACCTACATCCCACTTTTGCTTAGGACTATCCTTGCACGTAGGTTCTGCAGATTTGAGGGGGGACATGGATCTTGTAATCCTACGAGATGGGCTGACTTGAGCTGGTGGACAAGTGACTCTTTTAGAGGTCGTCGGGCTGCAGTTTGGTTCAACAGGTTGGATGGTAGCTTCTGCACTTGTCTTCGTTCCACAGAACTGACATTTTGAAGTGAGCTGACATTTTGTACTGCTGGCAGCTTAGGACTATCCTTGCACGTAGGTTCTGCAGATTTGAGGGGGGACATGGATCTTGTAATCCTATGAGATGGGCTGACTTGAGCTGGTGGACAAGTGACTCTTTTAGAGGTCGTCGGGCTGCAGTTTGGTTCAACAGGTTGGATGGTAGCTTCTGCACTTGTCTTCGTTCCCACAGAACTGACATTTTGAAGTGAGCTGACATTTTGTACTGCTGGCAGCTTCGTTGCTGATTTGATATGCTCTTGAGTGTTGCTTCCATCTCCACTTGACTGCGACCCTGTTCCATATATCTGTAGATGTTTCAAAGCTGCAACCCCCGGATTTACATCCGTAACAATAGCTTCTTCCCCCGAACTACCATTTTTGACGTTGGAGTTCTTCAAGCGTGTTGTAGCAATTTCCATATCCAACTCAAAAGTATCCAGGTCTTTCTCCTCCGCTAAGTGCTTCAAGCGTTTCTCCTCCGCTGTCTTCTGCAGGTCTTTCTCATTTATTTCAAGCGGTTCAGTTTGTTGAACGTGGTCTGATTTGGCCTTCTTTGAGCGTGCACTATCAGTAGGAAAGCTCTCTTCATTTGATCCCCTCTTCCTGGTATCCTTTGGCAGATTTACTGGAGCAGTAACTTCATCTGTGCCCTCAGCATCATTGTTGCCCTCCCCCGTCACTCCTTGCGCTGCCACATTACTAGTGTGCTTGTTTCTTCTACCTCTTGCTCTCTTGGTGTGTTGCTCCACAACATGTGGTTCCTCCTCAATTACCTGGGCCTTTGAAACAGTGCTCGACATATTTTTCAGGAACTGTGCCAGCCCATCCTCAAAAACAGTGCACATTTCAGTGACAGCTACTCTGTATTTCGCCAACTCCTGATGCATAATTATTTAACTTAGGTTAACACAAGTATATAAACATAGAAAAGTACATTTATAAAAAAATTGAACTGTATAATCTACATCTAACATTTAAATACAGTTTACATACACATGGTGTTTTCAGAAGTATTTAACTGTAAAAAAACATCTAGGTGAAAGCTGAAATTGAAAAAAGTACATGCAGCAGACAAATGCTTATGGAACTGTATAAAAAAATTGAACTGTATAATCTACATCTAGCATTTAAATACAGTTTACATACACATCATGTTTTCAGAAGTATTTAACTGTAAAAAAATACATCTAGGTGAAAGCTGAAATTGAAAAAGTACATGCAGCAGACAAATGCTTATGGATAATGACATGTAGCTTTAATCTAAATTATACATTATGGTTGACGAAACTACATACGAAGATTCTGAGAGAAAGGATGGTCTCTTACATCTTCGGTGTGATCACCCGGAGCATGTGTTCTGATGAACATGTCCAGAATTGAAGGTCCTGCGGAGAATAATGTCGTCTTGACCCTGAAACATGGCTTCAACTGTAACCAAAAAAAGTAAAACAAAAGTCAAATATCAAGTTTGAATGATTGATTTTCTAACTTGAACAACATCTATACATGGTGAGCAGAAATGTAGTTTAACTTACAGAAAGTAGCAAATTAAGAACTAGGAAAGGAATATAGCTTACGGGTAAATTCCCGAATGAGCCGTCAGGATTTGTATCCAAATCAACCACGAGCCTAACCATCTTGTTGGTCCACATGCATATTCGAGTGCCATCTTCAGGTACAACTACTGCATCTGTTTGCAAAGAATCAACATAGAGAACCTGCGACAAAAAGGAAAAGGGACCTATTAATGGTTTGCACAGCATGTACAAAAAATGTCCAAGACCTACAACTAAACAATACACAAAAAATGATGAACAGAAACTGACCAGCAGATATGGCATGCAAGCCTTGAACCAATTTTTAGTCTCCTTTGCCCTTGAGGTCTGGATCAAAATATCAATGATGAACTTAGGCCAGTTTAACCTGCGGATACACTCTGTGTGGATGAAAGAAGGGTAACATCTTGGGCTGATTCCAATCGCGGTTGTTGGAGCAAACACAGAGCATGCCAAGTAGATGCAGAACTTCCTCAGAAAAATATGGTCGGCAGGATGACTCGGTCCAAGCTGTTTCTCCAGAAATGCAAGTGATGGCTGCTTGCCATCCTTGATCCCAAACATATCTAACATAACTCTGGTCGCCTCAGTATCCATGTGATAAGAAATAGGGTCGGTGCCCAAGGGAACTCCCAGAACACGGACCACTGACTGCAAGTGTACTGGGATCCTTCCCCTTGCACCAAAGTCAAGTACACAAGTGTCTGGGTTGAAGCAGCCCATCAAGAATTTGCATAAACCAGGGATGAGCTTCGAAACCTTCCACTGAAGTACATCTCCAAGTTGTGCATCGACTATAACTCGACCCTGGTCCGGAGTAAAACCTTGACAGACTCTGATGATCTTCATTGGAGAGGATCTATTGAAAAGACCACTCTGAAAAAGATACAGAATGAGTTTCAGTTGCATGTACCAAACTTTACTACATGTAGTAAAAAAGCTCAAGTAGAAACTTATGAACATGGAGACACAGTACCTGATTTTTATTTCCCTGACCAACTTGTTCTTCGTGTGGGGCTTGATTTTCGACTGGTTGCTCAGGTGGCACTTCAGTTGCAACATGCTGAGCATCCTCTAGATCATCTTCTAGTAGTGGATCTACAGGCTTATCCGGGCTTCTGGTCTTCATTTGTAGCCTCTGCTTCAACCTTTTCAATTTCGGTTGTCTTGGCAAACTCTCAGGTATCCGGGAGGAACTCTTCTTATCTACGCTTGGAACCATCGTATAGGTCTGTGTGACTCCCTGTTCAAGCTGCAAAAAAAAAGCATCATGTTAATGTGACAACAAAAATTCCAAAATCTATGATATCGTTTTAAAAATACATCTACAACAAATATGGTGCACTGAAAAATCAAATCTCATATAGTGACACATGCAAAACTCATGGCATAGAAAAAGGAAGTACCCAACCTAACATGGAGTTTTCATTCTAACTTATACATTGTGGGTGAATAAACTACATACAACAAAAAAATCAGAAAGGCGTATCGAAACTCCTCTGATGATGCTTTGTATTTTAATTCAAAAAATACATTTAAAGGACATGTTAAAAACACGTTTCGAACACGGAAACATACAAATGTAGTATGTGCACATATCAGACAAAAAGGTAGAAGGTACATCCAGCATTATACAACATTTTTGTTCATGATTACTGCCCAAAACCAAACCAACAACACACAAAACAAAAATCAGGCACATGGTGATATATTGCAAAGCACCTCACAGAACACAAAAACCCAACTAACATACTAACACAGCAACACAGGTGTGACAGTCCAATTCAGTACAGTAACTACTCAAAACAGGAAGCAACATCTACTACCAAAATCTCTAGCAGTATTCATAAGCAAAATGTTCGAGGTATGGCTGGGTGCTAACCGATAGGCCTTGGGAGCGTGAAGTAGCCCTTCCACACGATCCTCTGGACACCTAAAATTATCCAATCAACACAGAGATCAGAAACGCAAAAATCCATCAGCACCGGACCCGCATGGAAGCATGAGCGCATGAATCGGGAAGCGCCAGACCCGCATCAAAGCATGAGCGCATGAATCGGGAAGCACCAGACCCGCATGGAAGCATGAGCGCATGAATCTGGAAGCAAGATTCTAGGGTTGAGCATTACTGACTGTATGGGAAGAACACAGAGCTGATGCGCCGCTCGTGACCTCGGATGGTGGTTCAAGTAGACCAGCCCCCGAGCTCTTCCACCGGTGCACCGTTCCCCTCCGATCTCCCCGCGCGAAATGAGCACCGCACTCAAATCGACGCACGCCCAGTCGAAGGCGAAGACTCCGCGAGCTAGGGCGCAGCTCGATTCGACTCTACGATGGAGAAATCGCCGGCGATTTGGGCGGCGAATGCCCCCGCCACGGGCGGAGACGATAGAGTACAGACGGTGCGGGGATGAGAATGAGCCGTCGCGACATGGAACCCGAGTTTTGAATCGCGGTGTTATTTTGTCGGGACGCGTCGACGCGATCGGAAAGAATCTGCGTCGCACGTCTTCGATCCGACGGACGCGACGAGTGAGCACGCTGTAAGGAGCGCGCGGTGCGCGCGCAAGAAATAGATTTTGCGTTCGTAAAAACCCTGAAACGGGTGTCCTTGTCAATCCACCACGTTGGAAGATAGACCTAATTCTACTATCATGCCAAACCCATCCCTCGCCGCCGCCGCCGCCTGTAGATTGCTTCATGACTTCAGATCTACCGTGGACGAAGAGGGCAAGGTGATTGGATTGGAAGCAAACTTTGAGTGGAGAATCAAGGGCTGCAAGCGGGTTGTGAACCTGGTGGTTTTCAGCTACGAGAATTTCCTGTATTAGCTGCGCCGCCTGAACCCCGACCAATTTTTCCACCCAACCGCAGAAGCAGCAGCGATTCATGGGAAAGATCTGCCTATACTAAGAAAAGCGAAGCCATGTCGATATCTTGGCACTTCCCAAGCGAAGGGTAAGAAGAAGAAGAAAAACCAGCAGCCGGTCGCCTCACCAGAGCTGGAGAGCATTCGGCTGCCGCCAGCCGTCTTGAGCATCCAGCCATCGGCATGCCCAGCGGCAGCTATCGACCAACCGAACCTGGACAGCTTCACTCTCTCGGAAGCAAGATCTTCATCGCAGACAGCGCGACGCGCCTCTTCTACTATGACACCCGGAGGCGCTGCGTCGTCACTGCGCCGAATCTCCACGCGCGCAAGTCTTACCCCTTCGCCATCTCCGTCTCCGGCTCAGCTGATGACGATGATGGCGAACAGGATCACGGCCTCTACATAATGGAGAAGATTCTTTCCCCAACAAAGAAATTCCAGTTCGAGGCCCTCTTTTACCGCGAGCGCCTATGCAAAGGCTCTGGCGACGGGAAGACCTGGTACTGCGAGTCACTCCCACCGCCGCCCTAGGTTCACGAACCGGCCAACGAACATGCCGTCGTACTCTCTTACGCGGTGGTTGGCGACGCCATCTGCATCTCCATTCATGGAACCGGCACCAACTGTTTCGACACCGTGAACAAGACGTGGAGCTGGGCTGGCGACTGGCTGATTCCTTTCATGGGCAAGGCCGAGTACGTCCCAGAGCTGAAACTCTGGTTTGGCATCTCGGCTGATATTGATGGCCAACTCCCGTGCGCCGCTGATCTCTCCCCTGTTGTGTGAGGGCATGCTCCGGAGAAGGTACTCGTATGGGGGAATCCAGATGTGCCAGATGAGTGGCGCACGGACAACTACAGTCCGGCTGGGATCGTCAGCCTGGGTTCTGGCAGGTTTTGCATTGCCAACTTCTTCGAGACTATGCATCTCAACGAAGTGGACCGTGCGTTTGTTGTCTTCACTGGTTTGGAGGTGATCAATGAGAAGGGAATTCCCAATGGCAGTAAAAGTGGCGGTGCCAAGCTGCGTATGATCAAGCACAATTCCAAAATATGGGAGACTGAGACTATCAGTATCGGTGTCATCAAGTCCGTGCACTGAATCGTTCTCGGTCTTTGATCCGAAGAGTCTTCCTTGTCCTTTCAACTAATCGTTCAGCAAAAGCCTCTATGACAACCGAAACTTCTCTTTTAATTGGTCTACCATGTGTTTAGCCCAACCACTCAGGTGTTTGCGCAAAGCGCGTATTTTGTTGTTCCACTTCTGAATTGGAGTATGACCAGGCACCGGCCTCTAGCTCGAGCTCTTTACCTCTGTTCTTGCAAGACATCATGAATATCTTGGCAAAAAAGAAACTCTATGACGAATACAGCGTGTATACAGTGCTTTTTTAGGCAAATGTTTGAACCAGGGAGTAATGAAAGTCATACTTTGGCGAAATTTTTTGTACAGGTACAATTAATACTTGATCATGTTTGGCCGAATGTTATTTTTTGAAGTTCTATATTTTTTACATATGGGGTGCAATGCCACACGGGGTTCTACAATGTATTTTTGGTCCCGAATAGAACCCTGGGCTCCACATATACCCCTTATTTTGCAAAACTTGAAAATCATATTTGAAAATTTATTCTGAAAAAATCATGGACCTAGATAATGGTTCAGCTACCAGCGTGCAAAATCAAAACTCAAATTAGTTCTTCAGCCGAGCTACACAAAAATATGAAAAAGTTTAGATAATTATATGACTTAGCTTGTTTGGACGTTCTTGATGTTGATACCCTATAATCCGAAGATCGGCGATTAAGCCGGAACGTGATGATAACGCTTTAATGGCAACCTTGTTATTCAAAAATCCGTTGCGAGCAGTAAATAGCTTGACTTTGATAAATCCATTTGTGAGTGATAGATAGCTCGACTTTTTAAGAAATCCATTGCGAGCGATAAATAACTCGACTTTGATAAATCCATTTGTGAGCGATAGATAGCTCGACTTTTAAGAAATCCATTGCGAGCAATAGATAGCTCGACTTTAAAAAGTGACTTGCAATCTTTTGGATGATCTTTATAATTTCCTCATAAACAAGATATTTAGCTCCAGGGATTGACTCAAAGGAGCCAGATTTAATTGACTGAATAAATAAAATTTGAAATTTAAATATAAATGCGACTTCGCTTGTTTTTTCTCCTGTCTAGACGATACTCACGGGTCGGCTGACCGTTACGATCAGCCGCGACGAGGTTGGAAGCGAACGTGTCGTTGGAGAGGCCGGCCCATGGCCGGGTCGTCGATTATCATCTGAAGCCGGCCCATGGCCGCGTCGTCGATTGTATGCTAACCCGGCAGGCAACCGGGTCATCGTCGATTGCCGCGAAATTCAGACGAAGCCGGCCGTGACAACGACCACATATTTCTTTCTTTTTTCTTTTCTTTCCAAAAAAAAGGTGAGCAAATTCTCGTGAGCACTCAAAGGGCAACTCTCCGGATCACATTTATTTTTTCCTTTCTTCAATGATTGGAGACGTGATTCCTGGTTTTGGCGTTGATTCTTCCTTATGCTGCCCAACCCGGATTTTAACTCAAATCGCCCAGGAAGTGAATCTCCGTCTGATCATAACCCGGCTGGCCGTCTATTCCTGTCCTTCTTTTCTTTTTTCTGGTCTTGGGAACCATGCTGCACATGGACTGGTTGATCCTACGTGAGCCACTCGATTTGCTTTCTTGCACGTACGTGACCTTCCTTTTGCATTAATTGCTCATCTCTACTACTACAAAACTAGCAAACATGCCCGTGCGTTGCAACGGGCTTCATGTACTTATAACAAAGGTACAAAGTTATTTAGAATAAATAATGCATTTTCATGGGAAGAGGTTGATGGTTGAAAAGAAACTCACATAAGAATGGGATGTCAAGCATCCATGCCTCAAGAAAAAAGATCGTCAATAACACAGAATGAAGCCCTGGCTCGTTTGTAAATATCCGGCGTAATTTTTTTCTTGTGTGAGATCCATACTATCAAGAGAGACCAACCATAGATGGATGTAGAAATATGACCAACAAATGAGTGGTAAATGTGTATTAACACAAAAGTTAGAGATCAATACTCAGAATATATAGGGCCAAAACTTTCTGAAAACATGTAGGAGTACATGTCTTATTACGGTGTGGTAATATAGAATGCAATATGAAAAAATTGATGCAATTATTACCAGAAGAGACCTGAATTTGCCGACTAAGTTCATATGAGAGCATCAGCAAACAAACTACAATAGAATAAATGAGACCGATATGATTAATTAGATAAGAACTGTAAGAGGTTAAAATTAGAGCAAGCGACCAAGCAGAACTGCATTAGGTGAAAATTACAGGAAGACCAAGCTGTGGCCATCAGAGCTGTTCTTTGCTTGGCCCTACGCAGCCTCTTTCGGGAGAAATTCCTCTGCCCGGACTGCGCGTGCTCCTGTCCGGCGACGCTCCCAGCCGCAAGCACGCTGCCACATCAGGCACCATCAGTGCCGCCGACGAAGGTTTGTACTGGGAGAGCCATCCTCGCCCAAACCAAAGCAAAAATAGGAGGTGGGAGGAAGTCGCCCCGCGCTGCTTCCCCCAGGTCGTGTCGGATCCGGAAGGATCAAAAGCTTGACCCACCTGCGCTTCCCCAAGCTGAATCCCAAATTTAGTTCGACATCTATACTGCACTGCACGAAAGAAAATCTAAACCAAAATCGATTGTCGCATGCGTGTGTTCTTAGCATCTGTACGTATGTACACACAGCCGGATCCCAAATTCTTCTGACTGCCGCGCGGAGGAAGCCCAAGCAACGCCAAATAGGAGCACCGGGGCAACTGAGGATGGCCGGCGCCCATGTTCTTCTTCGCTCGTCCTACCGGGAGAGCTCCAGCAGTTCCCCGGGCCCATCGCGGCCGGAGCTGTGCAGGAACCAGGAGGGAGAGCGTGGAGGATTGGGGGCCAGGGCGCGCTGGCTACCATCGTCTTCAACTGCTCCGGGGACAGACCTTGGACCGGATGGCGAACCAGGCCAGGCGGCGGCGCACGGTACCGGTGACCCAATTCGCATGAAGCAGCTCACGGGAGACGAATGGCAGCAGCACCAGGAGCCAGGCCGATAGCAGCGAAAGTATGGGGAACGACGGAAAGTTTGGATCGCCGGCGACCGATTCATGTAGTGAAGCGAGAGGCGTGATGCGGGGTGATTTTCAGTTTTTGAGCCACCGAAGCGGTACCTTTGACTTGGCGGTGGCAGAGCCCGTAATATTTCTTACCTAAGCCTAGTAATGTAGGGGTATAACCGGAAATATAAAAACATACCAACACCACCTTAAGCTGTATTATATAGTAGAGATATGTCGAGCAAAGCAAATCGAGCAAAGCACGATCCCGATCGGTGTAAAAACCGGTGACAAATCGGCAATCGGTACCATCGATGGATTCGACTCGCTGCTGGTGCCTGCCTTCGTTCATGGGCCATGGGCTGCTTGGTGTTGTGCACTAGAACGGGCTAGAGCAAAGGCCCAAGTAACAACCATGTTTTTTTAACACAAGTAACAACCATGCTGAGCACGGCCGGATAAAACATAACATAATCAATACGAACCAAACTACTCAAAAAGAAAACTGTCGCTTTCAAAATAACAAAAAAAACTGCAGCCACTAGAAAATCGATGGTATGTCGTCCTGCCTTTTGCACTTTTGACCCTAGGATTTGGAAAACCATGCGCAATCAGGAAATCATCTTCGACTCATGGGTTTAGATGCACCCACCGTCTAAAAATGGCATTGTCAAAATATCAAAAAATTAAAATAAATTTAGATATATGCCCACATATTTTATGTTCGTATAAATAGTTTCATCAACAAATGATTTTTTTTGGTATGTGTACAAAAAGGCAAATTCGGTGGTCCAAAATAAATTTTCACGAAACATTTATTTTGTCCTTTTACCTAGCACACAAAAAGTACCATTTTAAATTAAGTTTTCTATGCGAGTATTAAATATGCGGATGTATATCCAATTTTTTTTGGAATATTTGACATTTATAAAAGTATTTAAAAGTTTGCCGTGCATCTAGACCTACAACCCGAAACACCATGTTCCGCATAATCATGATTCATAGGTCCCTTTAGACCATCACCCCGTCCTCGCCTCCAAGACCCAAATCGAGCTTATGTTGGTGCATGGTAAGTTTGAGGTCCAACCGTCCAAGGCGTTGTTAGACTCGTTTGTGTTGTACGAGTGGCTGATTCGCTGGGTTGGATGATTAGGGAAAGGTATCGACATGTCGTACCCAGTGGACAGGATGGCGACAGTCTGCTGAAAGAAGCTACTCCCTACATTATGCTAGAGATAACCTTTTGGCTTGAGTGCACGTGCAGCCTTGAGCCAGCGATGTTTATTGTTGTTTACATATTGTCAAGCAACAATGCATGCCATTTTTTATCTGCCATACGAAAATCATTTAATCATTTCTTACCATGTCTGCATCCAATAGAATCACAGTGAAAAGAATTTTGAAGTCCAGTGTGTGAATCTGATCGGTCATACACTGTACAAATCAGGAAGACCGAGACAAGATATGAGTATCACTTGTTCACCCGTTGCAACGCACGGGTATTGTGCTAGTGTATATATATACGGCTTGCACTTTTGCTTAGCCCATGTGCCAGCCAGCTTTGTCCAATTCAGACTCGGTAGAGGTGCTGCCACGCCGATCTGGAGTCGAACAGCGTGAGACGCGTTGCTGGCGGTTCCTTGGATGAGCATCCCGATTTTATTTATGACCAGCTCTCCAGAGTGACCGATCTGTTTACTGATTGTGGCTGGCTCGTGTTTTCTTTTTCATTTCTTTTGCTCGGCTCTTCTCGACCGTGGCTTCCGATGCCGGCTCTCAGCTCTCTGGTTCTCCAAATCTGGCTTCTCAATGGACGGCTTCTCCGGTTCTTCTAGCGTCTGCTTTCCGTGGCAACTTTCCTGATTTCTTGATGGCCGGTTTCTCTACGGCCCGTTTTTCTATCTCTTCCGGCGAATCTTGTTTCTGGGTTTCACCCGAAATCATGGACGAGCAATCTTCTTGCTGGTTCCTGATGATCTCGCCGATGGCGATTTTCTCCATCCTCGCCGAGCTTCTCCTGTGATGTAAACACCTTTGAACGCAGGCCCACGGTGGGCGCCAACTGTCGTGGGATTGTCACGACATATGTTATCAGGGTAACTTGAGTTGGGGGCAAGGCGATTCTGGTGTTCAGGAGTTGGTCTAGCTCTACGAGGGAGAAGGTTTTTTACCCAGGTTCAGGTCCCCTCAATGGAGGATCTCTACATCCTGCTATAACTCACTATACGATAACTGATTACATGGTGCGCCAATGGCGATGGTTGCCGGAGTTTAGATGGCTCCGGCTTGGGAGCTCTATCCCCTGAGCTCTCTATTTTGTCTATGCTTCTCTCTCTACGACCTAAGAGCCGGCTTATAAAGACATCCGGGTCTCCTGGTCGCTTACAAGGTAAGGTTGGGTTCTACCCGTACTCAGAGTCCTACTCTAGGTCCTTCGTGGCCTCCAAGTTTTGGACTCCGTGATGCGTACCGCCTCCGGATTTTCTAGAGCCTTCCTTGTGTAGGCCGAGTTACCGACAAGCTCTCCGGCCCATCAGTGCAACCCGGCTCATGGTGATGACCTCGCCCGTCCTCCTGCCTGGCAGGTCATGCTTCCCTCTTCATATGTCTACCGGGTTATAATACCCCCATCATCCATTTTATAAGCTTGTAGTAGCTTGTAGGTAGAGGTAGTGACATTTCTACTAACTCTGGTTACAACTTACAAGATATACATATACTGGTATAATCTGGCAACCCGGCCGGTGGTTAATTGCCAGCAGCTGGCCTCTCTCTGTAGCAATAACCTGCATTAATTCCAATTTAAAATTTCTGATTATACTCCTCTTGGACGCCGACGAGACGCATGGCGTCCGAAAAGCATCGCCGGAAACGCTCCATGCCGGCCACAGGCAACGAGATCCCGAATTCCACACCGCCAAGGCCACCCCGCCCGTCCGCCACTGACATGGCACCGGTCCTGGCCACGGACACGACGTGCACCTTGGACGGTCGCCCGAACCCGAATTCGACTTCGTACACGCCGAACCTGGGCGACCCGGCCACTGACAGCAGGCCGGCCTTCGCCGCCTCCTTCACCCGCTCCACGCATCCGTCCCACCTCTCCCGCGCCCCCTCGCCCACCGCTTCCTCCAGCGCGTCGGCGATCGCCGTGAACGCCGTGAACAGGCCACCGGAGGTGTCGGCGGCCAACTCGTCGTGGCGCGCGGCGGCGATGGCCGGGCTAAGGCAGTTGCCCAGGTACCTCTGTGGGATGGGTGGGTCCAGCCGCGCCCGGTGGTCCACGGCGAAGAGAAAGTATGTTGTTTTAGTTTGGTCGCCGTCGTCCATGGGGCTCTGTCTCTGTTTGGCTCGGCAGTAGCAGGACCAGATGAAGCTGTAGGCGGCGAGCAACGACGAGCACCTGAGCGGCATTGCGGCGCCGTGCCTCGCCACCTCGGCAGCGAGCGCGTCCTTGATGCCATGCAGGAGCTCCTGAGACAGCGTGAACGTGGCGAGGAGCTGGTCGCCGGGGTACGAGGACACGCTGCTGGCAGCGAACTCGATCTCGGCGCCGTCGCTCGGCAGCATTCCTTTGGAATAGATGTCGTACAGGTTCCTGGGGTCGGCGATGAGCGTGCGGTCGATGACGGGCGGAGAAGGCATCTCAACACCGGCGCAAGCGGCCGCCCAGGTGTGCAGGAAGTGCGTGGAGCTGGCGCCGTCGCATGCGGAGTGGTGCACGGTGATGCCTAGAGCGAGGCCACTCCCGCCGAGCAGCACCGTGGCCTGCACAGCGAGGACCGCCCGGTCCTTGGGGAGCGACGGCACGAGCGGCGCGAGCTTAGCGACCTCGACGGGCTCTTCGTCGGAGCAGCTGGCGAGGTTGTCGACGTGGACGTCGTACTCGGCGGCGGTGAAGACGACGCCGTCGCCTGGCTGGTAGAAGAGCTCGTAGCGGTTAGTGCCCGGCGTAAGGCGGACGTGGCCGGCGAGCGGGTAGAAGAGCGTGAGCGCCACGGAGAGGGAGTGCCTGAGGTCGGAGACTAGCTGCTGGACGGTGCCGTGGCGGTGCTGGTGGTCGAGGCGGTAGAGGAAGAGGCGCTGGACGGGCGGCGGGCGGAGCCATTTGACGTCAAAGAAGGTCAGCGGCAAAGAGCGCGCCGGGAGATCTTCGGAGGGCGTGACGACGGCGGTGTCAATGACACGGAGATTACCGGCAGCCCCCATCTCAAACAAGTAAGATCGATCGGTGGATGGATCTTTGGGTCGAGCCGATGTGCATCTGTCTGATCGATACTGTCATCGTAGATATAGTGTTGCTGGAAGAGGTAAGGTAGCTGCACCGTGTGCCGTGTGGGACGCATGGCTTCATGGGTAGGTGATCCAGGAAAGCACGTGGTGGTTAGTTGGGTTCTCTGGTTTTTTTTGTGTGCGCTGCGCCGTCGTCCTCTCACTAAAGTCCACCGCGTCACTCACACCCAAGACCTCAGCGTGGTTGGTGATGGTTCGCTGAATTTTGATCTGTTTGATTGATTTATCTCAGTGTCGGGGAATTTACCATCACCATTCACCAACCTCAGCGCTTGCCATATATCACTTCCCAAATTATCAAGTTCAGTTATGGGATCTGTTGTTGCTAAAATCATGCACAAGTTCCGTGTCTTCGGCACATAGCAAAGTACATCGCTGCCAATCAAACCCTTTAGATAAATTTCAATCTACTCGTGATTTCTCGTATCCCCACGTGGAGCGCCTCACCAAATTTTTTTCATAGAACATCTCCATCAGTGTCTCCCGATAATGTGTTACACCCTTGAAATAATGTCCGCTATGAGAGTGCCAGACACTTGTCCAAACGGACCACTACTAGAAAAAGGACCTCTAGTCGCGGTTCCAGAGCCCCTTTAGTCGCGGCCGGGCAACCGCGACTAAGCAGGCGGGACTAAAGCCCCCCCCCCCCCTTTAGTCGCGGCGGGTTCCGAACCGGGACTAGAGGTCCCTCCACGTGGGGACGTGGGGACGTGGTGTGTTGGGACCTTTAGTCCCGGTTGGTAGAACCAACCGGGAAGGGTTTTTGGATTTTTTTTTTCGATTTAATTGCAGGGTTTAGGGTTTATATATGCCGGGGTTTGGTTATAGGTTCCCGTGTCCCATGTCGTAACCGTGGTTTCACTAGTAACCCTTCCCGTAACGGTAACCGGTAACCGTTACGGTGACGGTGACCGTTACGGTGAGGTTACGGTAACCGTTACGTTACGGTAACCGTTACGGTAACGGTGACGGTTACCGTAACGTTTTCCACGTCGTAACCGTTCCCGTGTCGTATGAAGTCGATGCACATATTTATAACACATACAATTAAATTAAGTAATACTTTTAGATCGTAGTCAAGAGTTGATGCGCCAAGAGTTATCGTAGTACAAGAGTTGAAGCAAAACAACAAGTTATTTACACGCTTTCAACGCTTTCATGCTTTCAGCATCGTAGTACTCTCCTTTCTCCGATAAGGCCTCCGAAAGGTAAAATCCCGCCAATTCCTCTCCAATTGCTTTGAAGCGGTGCTCGAATGGTAGCTTGCAGCGCTTTTTTGCCAACTCTGCACTTTTCATATTCCATTTCTCGGTGACTAGTACATGTACATACTCGCAAACGAAGTATGCACATAACTCAGTTCCCTTTGGTTGCTCCAAGCAAGACTATACAAGAATAGATTTCAATCAATAATAATGAAGTATGCATGAGAATGTTGTGTGGACGTAGGTAGCAGTACTTACCTTGTTCAACTTCCAATCCAGCTTTTTGGGCCACCCACCTGCAGGATCTTCCTCGACAAACCTTGCCAAACGCTGCCCGACAAAGAACATTCACAAATGATTTATTCGTTAATGACTTGACATCAAGATATGAATGACAGAGGCGGTAAGAAATGAATGTACCTTGCTAGTAAGTCGAAACAACTCCTGTATTTGTCAGGATGATACCTCAATGAGTCAAGTGAATGAATAAGTCCTTTGCGATGTTCAATGACAAGAAGAATCCAGTGGTAGCTGCGCACAGTCATGCATAACTCATCAGTTAAACTTAACATCGGGTGAGCAAATTAGAATGTGTAGAAGACACTAAAACTTACCCGAAGTGGTAAGGCCAATATATAGTTTTTTTGTCGCGGTATCGCTTGAACACCCTTAGCAAATCATCCGGTGTGTTCTTGTTATACAAGGGATTTATTATGGTTTCTTCGTTATATTTATCCGGGTCAATGAACCCAATGTCATGCTGGTTCAGCTTTTTGAGCTCGAGCATCTTCAATCTGCATAATATAGCACACAAAAGATTAAAGTGAGAATAATTACAAACAATGAACGAGACTAGGTAAAGACTTAAATAAATCACTTACAGGCAATAGGAACTCATGATAGATTTGTCGAGTGCCCGCAGATTGTATAGCTGAAAAAGTTCGCTAAACCGAACAATGTGGTTGTAGTCTTCTAAGAAGTGCTCATCGTCTTTCCTACATTTCAGAACGACAGAAGCTGTCCCTTTCTTTGCGGCTTTCAAGTACCAAAAATGGAGAGCACGCATTTTTGTTGGTAACTTGCATTTCACCAAAGCTTCCCCCATAACAAATTTACTTACTGGTGGAGCTGTTGGTGCAGTCTCAAAGTTCAATCTCGAAGCATATTCGTCTATAGGAACTTGCGCTTCGGCGGCAAGACGACGGATTTCCTCTAAGTCAAACACCATCGGCGCTTTAGGGTTAGATTGTACTAGTTGTTTTCCGCGCTGGGGAACTCGACTATCTTTGTTCGTCGGCGGCGGGACAATTAGCGGGGGGACAGAACGTACGGGTTGTTCTCCGAGCTGGGGAACTTGTTTACCTATCTTCGGCGGCGGTGGGACCGATGGTGCTGCTTTTGTAGCTTCCTGGCGGGTCCGATGGTGCTGCTTGTTTATCTTTTGCCGCCGGCCGGGACTGACTCTGCGTCTTGTTCACCTTTTTTCGGCGCCTCCACCTCTGTCACCGCGTCATATGACTTTTGAATATAACGGTCATAGTCAGATGGCGGCTTCTCTGGAGGGACATATAAGTTGTCGATGACTCGATTACAAGCCTGTGCAGTATAGCCGGCGGTAAAATTTGGCGGCGGCACTTTCGGTGCGAACAATGCTTTATTATACTCCGCCACGGCTGCTTCGTTTTGCTCATGAGTCTTCTGCCAAGGTAACCTCGGATCAGGCGATGTGGCCCTTTTAGTTCGCCTCCTGACCGGGGAAGACGCGCGCTTTCTCCGGAGAAGCGCTACGGACACTTCCTCACGCGGTGGCGGAGATGGAGATGGACTGTGCTGACTGAGATGGTCCTCTACATCAATTTCCGGTGGGGGGTCCCTGTCACGCGGTGCCGGAGATGGATGTGTCTCATCGATACCCGGGCAGGATGGGCTTTGCTGAGTCGGTGGCTTTGAGAACTTGATGTATTTCTTGTTCCACTGGACGAAACCACCCTTGACATCGTACAATGTCTCCTCACCGTCACCTCCAGAAATCTCAAGAGCCAATGATTCAAATCCCGGCGCAATTTCATCCACCCCGACAACAGCATAGCCAGGAGCAATGTCACCATTATGGTAGCTTGCTCCGGCGTCACTCGGTAAAGCATAGCCGTCCGCCACCTTCGTGGATATGTTAACCACAGGTGCATGTAGCTCACATGGTGTCTTCTCCGTGACATCATCCACGGGGTAGTGAGCATCGACATCTATTTGCGTGGAACCCACGCTGCTTCTAAGCTGAGATCGAGCATCCATGGGTTGCTGCTGCTGAGACGGCCCTGTCTGACTATTAATTGACTCCATGAGTTGCTGCACCTTGAGTTCCAATTCCGTTAGCCGCTCTTCACCCTTCTTCTTCTTTCTTGCACGGCTTCTATAAGTGTCAGCGTGTTGCGGATACGCTTTCTTAATGGTGACACCGCCGGGCATGCCTCGTAAACGTCCCCAGTGTTCAGGATTCCCTAGGGCCCGTGTCAGCTCGTCGTCCTCTCTATAGGGTTTCCACACACCCCGTTTAACTTCCTCTATTACCTTTTCAATCTTCGGGACGATTTCTTCTACTTTTTTCTTGAATTTTTCAACCTTCGGGACAATATACCCTGTTTCCTCGTCCAACGTTGCGCCATGCGCGAACAACCAGAATTTGGACCTTTCGGGCCAGTAGTATGTCTGTGGAGTGATATCTTTAGCAAAGATTTTATCTTCTAAGGCTAGCCACTTAGGAATGGCTGACCTGTAGCCACCTGTCCCCAAGTTATGGTGGTGAACCTTATTCGCGCATTTGCCTTATTTATGTTCGATCGGGCCACAGCCGCATCCGATTTCTTATACGCCTTAAACTCTTCCCAGTGATCTCTTATCTTCACTAGTTTTTCTTCACTGAAATCTGGATCAACTGTTTTATATTTTGCCCATAATGTTTGCTTATATTTCCGAAATGCGTCGGCCATCTTGGAGAGAGTCCACTGCTTGAGTTTCAACTTCGTGGTGGGTTCAATATCATCCGGGAGGTTAAATGCTCCAAGAGTGTGTCAAAGCACAAATCTTTCAAATGGTTGTGGACATAGCAGGGGTCATCCTCGGCAACGCCCGCCGGCTTATTCCATTCTGGTATGGAGATCGGGACCGAGTCCCTAACAATAACTCCAGCTTGACTTATATATTTTTTGCGGTTCTCTGGGGGTTCCACCGGATCGCCCTCTTCATCAATTTCATAGATCGGTAACTTTGCATCTTTGCTCGTCATTCTTTTCGTGCGGCCTCGAGGAGCTTGATTCTTAGCCTTTTTATTCGAGGTGGAGGCCTAAAGTAAGAAATATAATGCGTTACTAAGTGCAATACAAATCAGTTAATGCATTTTGTGATCAACAAAATATAGAATTCATATATACCTCGAGGTGGAGGGTGTTTGAGGTGGAGGGTGTTATTTCTTCTTCATCTAAAAGACCCTCACCAGAGTCCATCAGAAATTGTGAGGCAAATTCCTCAAAATCAAGATCTACACCGGCACCGGCGCCTTCTCCACCGGCAGCATCTTTATCGCGATGCTCAAAAATACTCTGCATTAATATGTCTTCATTCTCCTCGTCTCGCACATAGCCAGGCTCCATAGCTCAATGTTCCTACACTCAATAAAATTTGCATAAATTTGCATGTATAAATTTGCATTTATAAATTTGCATCTATAATTTGCTAACACATTGTTAAATTTGCATTTATAAATTTGCATCTATAATTTGCTAACACATTGTTAAATTTGCATTATAAATTTTAAATTCTAACAACCTAAATTGCTAACACTAA